>JBBPLN010000117.1:0-41824 GCA_038089815.1 Sutorius eximius | reverse complement strand
TATGAACATTTCTTGTGTAACAGTAGTGGGTCGCGGGAATTTCCCCAAGCCCGAAGCATGGGAATTCCGAGAGTTCAATGGCATCACTAATTGTGGAATCGGTCAACACGGAATGGATGCGCTCTATTCATAGAAGTCGGGTGGTAATTTATCAAATTCCGATAAATTGTTGACAAGATATGCATCCACCGAGGTGGAGTGCAAAATGCTAGATTTTCCCACATGGCCAAGTTACCTGAAAAAGACAGTAACCATCCACCACCGCAGAAAAAAGATCACCTTGACCAGGCTGGAAGAACTTCATTCCAACTTACCCAGAAAATATGTGTGCAGCACCATTGAACACTCCTGGGAACTTATCTTTGCCTGTGTTATCCTATGGCTTTTTCGATATGACTGCTGCCTTGCTTTTCCAGATCTGTTGTTCCTACCTGGCTGCAGCACATTCCGGGTGTGGAATGACATTATGTACGACCCCCGGACCTCTCGACGATGTGTCGGCGCTCATAGGCCTCCCTCACGAACAAGTCACACCGATGTATCTTGGCGGGGTGTGGCATGTCCAGTCCAAGTTAATCGGTAAGCCGTCCAATCCGCCTTGCAATTGACAATATGTTGATCGAAGTCAAGAGGATTGAGTAGGTTTCCATGTTCTGAGTCGATATATGGCATCCGTGCACTCTGCATCATCTATACGACCAAGTACGAACTCAATCGCTCCACGTGAATGGAACGATTCTGTCGCAAATTTTCACAGTAATGTGGGACCATTAAACACCATTCTGCCTGATTGTTTAGGTAGCGTTTCTGATAAGTATTGGCAGACGCACTGGAACTGTACTTGTGTTTTTGCGGAAACTATAGCTATACACATCATTTACCAACTAACATTCACCTCAACAATTTGATCGGCACTCAGGCTGTGTCTTGTGACATATAAATAGGAAGACTCACACATTTATGGAGGCTGCTGGCTCCGAAGCTGATCACAAGGTCTACCCCGTGCTTTGGGTGACTGACAGACGAAGCTTCGGAGCCTCGGGAGGTTTCAGCACAGCAATGTTTATCCAGGGATCGCTAACATTGGCCAACCACAGGACGCATATGACATGCGCGGGGTGGTATAGGGGAGAAACCACCGGCATGAGAACCTCGGAAGATGGATCTCACTGTTCTGTACTGATGGGCCCCTATGGCGGTCACCACCTCGGCTACAACTGCCCAGCGACGGTTTGGGTTTACCGTCTCATCCAGTCAGGTAAGCGCTCCGATATAGACGCGAGCCATGTGTTGACTTGCCACAAGTTGCCAGTGAAACTCCGAGAGCAAGGCGGGGTTATTTCACCTATGGTGTACGCCAGCTGGTGCAACAGAAATATTCGAACATAGAAGGTATAAATATGCCGTCCTGCAAAGAGATTCTGCGTGCCATCGTCCCTTCTACACTGACCGTTCCAAGCCCTTGACTCCCTATTTCTTCTCGTCTTACTCTACTATCATCACAATGAAGTTCGTCTCTATCGCCGCTGCCGCCCTCACATTCGCATTCGCCCTCCCCACCTTTGCACAGGTGTCAGAGAGTCTCTCGTACGACAACACATACGACAACCCAGCCCTCTCTCTCAGCCAGGTCGCCTGCTCCAACGGGCCCAACGGTCTCATGACCAAAGGTTACACCACCCTTGGATCCCTCCCTACCTTCCCCAATGTCGGGGGTGCCTACACCGTGACCGGTTGGAACTCTGCCGCGTGTGGCACATGTTACCAGCTCACGTACGGTAGCAAATCCATCTACGCTTTAGCCATAGACGTTGCCCTCGATGGGTTTAATCTTTCAGAGGAGGCGATGAACACACTGACCAATGGGAACGCATACGACCTTGGCAGAATTGGGGTCACGTCAACCCAAGTTGCCGCTTCATACTGCGGGCTCTAATAAATGAGTCGCCAGTCAATAGGTTCGTGTCCAATAGTGAGTTTCCTGGCGTGCTTGATGCTCATCGACAAAATAGGACAATAGACGTTCGGCTTGCACGACAATCTGATTAGTTGATACACGCTTTCAAAGGCCATGTTATATAGTTACTTCGTGGTTTCACTTGGGTCATTGGAATGATGGACATAATTCATTTGGCACATCTTGCAGGTTTCATGCATCGTCGTATGTGAGGGGTAGTCGGTTGGGGTCCGCCCGCATGCGGTGAAGTAACGTACGATAACCCATCCATCTACATCTTGGTGGTGGACACGTCGACCGGAACGTTAGCTGTGTCAGAGGAAGCGATGGGCCAATTTATGGGAGTGAGATGCATGGCTTTGAGGCAGTGTACTCGAAACCCATACCTTACACTCGATACACCCACAACGTCGTGAAACCGCGCTATAGCACTCGACCGTGGACAACAACGCCATCAAAGGCTCTCTCGACAACGTCCAGAGGCCCAATATCGCAGGAAGCGCTGCCGCGCTTACGGCGAGCTTTCATGTACGCCATGACAGTCTCACGGCACCGAGCCACGTGGCACGAATGATGTTCATCCCATCCATGGCATACACCAACACACCCACCACGAGCCCGCTATACAATGCCCAACTACGCCACTGGAACCGACTCAGGCCCATCTTCATGAACACATAGTCCAACCCAGCCGGACCGATGGGCGAGATGGGCGAGGATGGATCCGCAGGGGCTAGTTTGTGCATAAAGACTTGGATATTCAGGAAGATGAGCGACGTGTATCCTGCGAGGCTGGTTCGAGGAGGGTAAGAAGAGTCCCCAGGCGATGCCTGATGCGACGTGTATCATAAACGGCGTCAGCAAAAGATACCTTTCCCTTCCCAAGAGCTATGCGAGATCGATATTCGTCTGTGGCTTAGTGCAAGATTCGCACGAGCGATTATTGGGACATACCATGAGGTTGGAAGAGACGTTTGACCCGCCCACGTTAGCACGGGCGCAGAGAGATGGATGAGAAGAAATGTAGAAAGGAACGGTGCATATGCATGAGCTAGCTTGACCAACACTGTGTCGGTGTGTTCTTCACATGCCAGTCTTTCGAACTCGCTGTGCGCAGTAAGTCAAGAAGTGGAAGTGGCCTGATTGTACCGGCAGTACCCGGGCCGGCTACTCCTTCTGGTCAACGAGTCAACCATCACGATCTCAAGCGCACGACCCGATTCAGATATTCTACAGCCGTCCAGCTGCACCTTTTCCCTTGTACCTTGCCGAATATGTTACTCGACAGACTGACACTTTGTCGTCCACCCTGCAATTGCGGGAAGTTCATCTGAACATGAAGACATCCCGTGTCGTGTGGCGTGTCGAACCGGTCTGTTTGCCTTTGCCTTTAACCCCTCATACTTCTCGGCAACATTACCAAGCGGAAGCATATCTGTTCAAGGTTTGATCGAACCCGACGACTAGGTCATCCCGTGTGGCTGCTCAAGTATGAGCTACGATGCTCATATAATGACCGCACAGTGTACAGGGATCTGGTGGCCTGAGTGACGACGATCGCAATGTGTTGCAGGTGAACCAGAATGCCGGTAAACGCTGTACTAGTTGAAGTAAGCCGTACTCTGACGTCTCCTGCATTCAGTTGCTGAAACCTGGGCAAATTTACAGCACTGGAAGTATGACCTGTACATTCCTATCGGACAGCCAGGCCGGCGAATATCACAACTACGTTTGTGTACCTGCGGCAATCATTAACCATCTGTCAATTAACTTTCCGACATGATCGGTTTCCGGACATGGGCCCATGGGCCGAACAGATAACATCAAGTTCACATGTCTATATAATTTGCGATGACCAAAGTACGTTGCAAAAACTCTCAATTATGCAACTGGAGGATCACGACTGACCGAACTTGACCACTAGATCATTCTACATGGCTGTTCAAACGTTGGAAACGATGGTCATGATATTCCACAGTCTGGGAAGGCTTTAGGACAAGAACACCTCATCTCGCGATCGCTGACTATCTTTGGAAAGGGAAAAAAAATCGTGTATCACGCCTGCTGGGGAAGCCACCATCATTCGGAGAGGCAGGGGCATATAGTGCCGTCGCTGTGCTGATCAACACCCTAAGCTATGACTTTTTATGACATCTAGCGGTCCTGCTTGCCCGACAACGGTCGCGCCTCACCGTTTGACCAGCCAACTGACCTATCCCGCAGCAGAACAGGAGCCCGAAGGCAGAGCTGGCGCGAACGCTTTCCAAATGTGACTACTCCATTTACGTTTTCCCCTATTTTCGTGAGCAAGCTAACGTGACGCTGGGTCGCGTATAAATGGGCAACCTGCGATGGGTCTGCATTCACTCAGTACATTCCTGACATCTCAACGTCCTTTCTCGCCCCACATCTTACTCGATACACCACTATGAAGTTCATCTCTCTCGCTGTGGCCGCTCTTGCATTTGCCCTCCCCACCTTTGCCCAGACGACGGTACCCCTCACGTACGACAACACGTACGACGATGCATCCGTCTCTCTCTCCCAGGTCGCCTGCTCCAACGGTGCCAACGGTCTCCTGAACAAGGGTTACACGACCCTTGGGTCACTCCCCACGTTCCCCAACCTTGGTGGTGCTTACACCGTCACCGGTTGGAATTCCCCCAATTGCGGCGCATGTTACAACGTCACCTACAACGGCAACTTTATCTATGCTTTAGCGGTGGACTATGCTGCCGAGGGATTCAATCTGTCTGAGGAGGCGATGAACAACGTTACCGGCGGGAACGCATATGACCTTGGCAAGGTCCAGGTCACGTCGACTCAAATTGACGCCTCTTACTGTGGGCTGTGATCACCGAGTCAATGTTCGGTAAGTCCGGGTTCCCCGAGTTCCTTCTGTGACGCACAATGCTTATTTGTGAAATAGGTCGAACACATTCTGCTTTTATGACCATTCATGCACACTTTCAAAGGATATGTCTCATTGTTCCTTGAGGGCCTCGCTTCGGTTGATAGACATCCTAATGATATTCGTTTGCTACATCTCATAACTTGTAACTTATGCCGAGGGAATCATGTTTTCGAGTTGGAAATATCCATGCTAGCCACTTGGGATGTTCGACCTTTGACGCTATCTCGAAGTTCGAATCCGTTAGTGCCCAGGTCACTATCCCTATGATGGCGTCCATAAATGTAGCCTGCCCCAACATAGATTAGATACCGGACGTTCCTGAGCTGACGACTCCGTGGGAAGCCGCAGCGCTCAGCTACGGCGTTTACCGGCATTTTGGTTCACCCGCAACACATTGCGATCGTCGTCACTCGGGCCACTAGACCCCCGTACACTGTACGGTCCTTACATGAGCATCGTAGCTCATACCTGAGCAACCACACGGGGTGACCTAGTCGTCAAGTTCGATCGAACCTTGAACAAATGTGCTTCCACGTTGTAACGCCGCTAAGAAGTGTAAGGGGTCAAAGGCGAAGACAAACAGACTAGTTCGACACACGCGTTGCAATAATAGCATTCCAATCGATGCACGTTGGGATTGGCATTATGTGATGCGGTGACGCGGGCACCGTGTCGTATGACGAGGTATGTATCGAAACCCAGCGCAGCATTTAACACGATCTATCATAACGTTGGTGTCATTCGATTTAAATACCAGATGGGACATACCTTGCCCTTGGCAGCTCCCAGCACTGTCGGCTGCCACCGGCTCTCGCGCGAATCCACGAGCAACAACACTGCATTGTGTGCATCAAATAGCGCCTCGAGTTGTTCCACATCTTTCTGCGCCTGTGCGATCGACGCAGCGGGTATCGGGTGGCCAGGCATGGGTACCAAGAGTTGGTGATCTGTCGCGTTCTAGCGGTGCAGTGTCGGTACTGTCTGGGCATCTCAGGGAACGTGGTAGACGTACGACGCCAGGAAAGATCTTTTTCAGTCGTTCCGCTGCACAAGCAGCCTTGGTTTTACCCCCGTTGAGACAATCTTCAAACTCAAACAGGGGTTGGCGGACGAGGTTGGAAAAGGAGACGCGAGAAGAGTCGACGAACGTGATCGTGCGGACGCCAACGTGGGTGACCGCATGCACGGGGAGAACAAGGTGGATACGCACCATGAGGGTATGGGCGACGTAGCACCCGAGCGTGCCAGCGCCCAGGAGGAGACACTTTGTCGACGCGACCTTTTCGAGGTCGAGCGCGGGGAGAATACGCCACCGCATCAGCTTGAGATTCAGATCGACAGCTTGGTCGGCGAGCCTATGCAAGGATGCGCCAGTGAGGCATCGGGCTACCTCGTCGGATCCATCATGGGTGCCAAGTCGGCCATACGCGCGCTGAGTTTGTTGGTCGTCGGATGGCGTTCCCAGCCGAACGCGGTGGGCTTGGAGGCGGGATCATCGCCGCCTGGATGCGACACGACGCCAAAACGGGAGTTGATGGATCTCCGAAAGTAGGGAGTTTGCCGTCACGCCAGCAAAGCACGCAGACAGAGGTGGTGGGGGATGGGTATATGGCGTGGAAGTAGGCGAGGAGATTGCGGAGTGACCAGCCTGGGTGACACGGGATGCCTTCGCGTTCAGATGAGCACATGTCGTTCTATCAAATTTCCCGCAATTCAAAGGTGTTACTCTGTCGAGCAACATAATCAGCAAGGTGCAATCTTGAAGTTCGCGATGAGTAGGTTGAAAGCCGGGCCGGAGACTGCCGGAGACAGTAGTTTACGGTATGAGCCTGCATCGCAACACTTGACGCACGGCGAGTTCGAAAGACGATGCGAAGAACACATCGACTCTGGTGTTGATCAAGCTAACTCATGCATCTCTCTGCGCCCTTGCTCGCTACTAACGTGGGCGGGTCGCGAATCCCTGGGCTAAGCCACGGACGAACAATTTCGCATAGCTCTGGGGAAGGGAATATTACCAGACATCATTCGGAGAAAGGTATCTTCTGCTGACGCCGTTCGTGATACACGTCGCGTCAGGCATCGCCCAGAGACTCTTCTCACTCTCCTTGGAAGTCTCCGTCGTACTCGCCTCTAGAGGGAGCGGCAGTTGACAAGTAGCTAATAACCAAGTTTTCCAATACAAACAAACAAACGACCGCTGGGTATACCCTCACGTGCATCACCACCTAGAGCGATTCAGAATCCCACCCACTCGCCTGATCTTTTTTCCTCCATAGCGTGCTCTCAAGGGAAACCCAATTAATGGAATTCGACTTGAGCTGGTTCACGTTTGCGCCAGCAGATGTGTATTCTGACCGGCGAATCGACCAAATCACGTCCCAATTCTTCTTCACATGGGCCTCCGATCCCGAAGAACAACGTCACCTCCGACGTGCCTACATCCCAAAATCAACCATTGACTCAATATCTCAACATAAACGTTGCAAACGAAACGGGCTCCCGGCCCACTGTTCGCAAAGAAGGTCATGTCAAGTACGCACGGCAGTGTAGCCTGCGTACGGGAGATGAATTTCGGGTCGTCGCGGACAACGCGCCACTCATGAGCTCGACGGTCGAGATGGCCAGCTTTGACAGACCTCTCGACGTGGCCGTGATAGACGAAATTCAGGTGATAGCGGATCCCGAGCGTGGTTCTGCATAAACTATTAACGTTGTGTTGGGTCTTCCCGCGTGAGATCCATCTTTGTGGTGAAGATACTGCGGTGCCAATTATCCAAGATATCCTGAAAGCCACTGGGGACGACCTTGTTGTCAATCGGTGTGAACGGCTCACACCTTTGGAGGTTCAAGAATCGTCATTGGGTGGTGACTTGTTCCAAATTCAAAAGGGCGACCGTCTTGTTGTGTTCTCTCGCAATGGGATATTCGTGGTGAGGGCGAAGATCGAGGAGAAGACTGGGTTGCGATGTGCAGTTGCCTGTGGTAGACTCCCACCAGAGATTCGGTCTGAACAAGTTGCACTCTTCAACGACCCCAACAGCGGTTGTGACCTCATCGTTGCCAGGGTCGCAGTTGGAATAGGACTTGTACGCATCGTTATCAGAGCCGCATCACTCAAGTGTCGTATTTTACAGAAAGGTCAGACACATCATGTTCGAAACACGTGACACCGTCCTAGGTCTACTTCGGAGAGCTCTGTTTCTGCTGAGCCCATCACTGCTAAGCGTGCCGCCATCCATCCATCCCACGTGTATGGCTACGCACAAATGGGTCTGGAAGTTTGGAAGGGACCATGACCTTGATCAACCGGAAACGAACGAAGATTCTCTCCAAAGTGCCGTTTTTGAGTACCTGATACTCTACTTGCCTGGACTGCAACGACACATCCTCGACGACCCGTCTGACACCGAATTCGGGTACAGCTATTGCCTCTCGATCGCGAGCAACTGGAACCCGAAGAAAATCCCGCTGGTAGCAAGTCGGCCAACGCTATCCTTGGTACAAAGAGGTGCCCGTCTTGTACATTTTCGACTTTTTGGGTGACTCGCCTTCGCCCTTGCGTTTCTTGCCTTGGACTCCTTGTGTTTTGAAGGACTTTTCCGTGGCTATCACGACATCAGCGGGGGCGGGGGTGGAGGCGAGGACGTCGATGTCTGCTGGCCCAGTCTGCGTGCGCCGCAGGGCACGAACGAATGCTTGAGTGCGTCCTGGGGGTAGGGCGGGCGCGGTGGGTTTTGGTACACGAGTGGGTGCGATGGGGCAGTGGCTACCACGGGCCGGGCGCAGACGACGATGTGCCGCGATACGGATTTCGGGGCTGCGTACGTGCGTGCGTGAGTAGATGCGTGGGGGACATCAGGAACTTGTACTCACTATGCTATGACGAGCGTCAGGCCACGCGACACGACATGAACCGAAACTATGCAAGGGAGGGAAGAGGGTGACGCACCGACTCGGGGACGCGGATCAACCATATCTCGGTGTTCTCGTCGTCCTGGTTGGACTCGCTTGGACTTTGGCTTTTCTTGGTGGTGACCCGTTTTGGGTGTTTGGCAAGAGCCTCGGAAATAAACAAATGTAACGGTAACCCGATGAGGGACATGATCAGATCTCAGATCTCAAGTCCAGTTCAAAATGTGACTGAATGAGATTACTAATGACAAGTATAAAAGATTTGGCCGCTAATCGACAGGGGCTTAGTCCCACTGTCACCTGCGATGTCCTCGTCACTCCCAATTACGATGTCAGATGCCAATCTTGCGAACGCTCAGGAATTTGTGCCGCATCCTCATCCCACACGGACGCAGCTGGTCTGCCGCGTCACTCAAGATCTTTTCTGCCTCGGCACAATCTCTGGCATCATCGCCCATCTCCTCCATGTCGCTTCGCAAGGACACCCCAACCGACAATATCTACCAAGCGTTCTCGGTGCCGCGTTCGGACTCTCCACCATATGTTTCCTTCTCGCAACAGTAGACCTGTGCTATGGCGATGGGAGACACTGGCTGACTTGGCGCACCCTATATCACGTGACGTATGTCCTCCCGCTCGGTGGATATTGCTACACGCTGCTCGGGGTTCATTTGGATCGTACGTCACACATCACTTCTTCCTGGTGTGCCTTTCTTGAAAGCTTCACTAGTTGGATCTGCAGGTCTTTTGTTTGCCACTGTTGGGGTAGCCATAAGCATTGTAATCGACTCAGTTATCGTCCACACAAAGGATGTTGTGGCGGGCGAGATTGACAAGATCTCCGTTATCGAGCGCATCTTTCGGTCCACTGCAAGGTTTTATCATCGCTTGAAGCAGCTGGCATGTGTTTACTGCCTCACTTCTTGCCAGCGGGATCTACGTCACGAAGAGCAGGCAAGCAGCGAGTCACAAAAGAGCCTACTACGACATCCCCGGCTTCACCCATCCCTGAGCCTGGAGAGCCATCTGGAGACACTGTTCAATGACTCAGAGTCAGATTCGGACATTGTTTAATACAATCTGCATTGTGTACTACTAGATGTCGTGTTCCGAAACATAAGACAAAGTTGAATGTTATGTATGCCCCACTGCCCACTTCATCAGTCCCTCGGGCTCGACCTCGATCCTGACCCTGGGTCCACAACCCTTGATTGTGCCCTCTTCGACTACGGCATCCGATGCCTTGTTCTCGTTCTTGCGCTTGGACTTGGGGCGGGTCCTGCCCTTGGAACACGGTGCGCTCGGACAGAGACCGTTAGCGTTCAACGTGCACTCGCCGCATCTCGGAGCGACAGGGAGACATATCGTCTGTAATGGAAACGGGATGCATCAGCCCACTCACGCGTCACAAACCACAAACGGCAGGCAGATGGCAGAGGCGAACCGGGCACTCACCTGTCCAAAGCCGACGAGCAAGTGGTTGATCTCCCTGTGGAGCGGTTTGGGGAGCCACGACTCGAGGTTGACCCTGCGCACGTACATACACGTTCGGATCACCTCACGTGGGCGGGAAATGCGATCGGGCTCACCTCGTCTCTTCGGGGGTCTTGGTGGGGGTCTTGTGCCATCCCAGCCGGTTCGTGATCCGGTGCACGTGTACGTCCACGCCGATGCCTACGTTGCTACGTCCAGCCTCTGATGGACCACACGACGGCTCGGAATCCGTGACCGAGTTGTCGATGGGGCGAGACCGCTGTCGGGCAGAGGAGGCCGTAGGATGGGGCAATCCGGACTGTTCATCGGGTCGTTCGCCTGTGGGCTGCAGGATCGTCGTTTGTTGGTGGGGGTGCCGGTTGGTCGGGGGGCGGAGGCGGGATTTGTTGCATTTAGGCGGCTGGGCCGAGGGGTGGCTTCGTGGTCGTATCGGTATTTGCATCGTTAGCGGGACGGGGAGAGGGTCGCCTGGTATTTGTGGGCCTGGGTTTGCCTGCCAGACGGGCCGCCAAGGGCGCTTGTTGGGACTAGCGAGGGCACTCCAGTATCAATTTTGACTTTTTGCGAACTTGAGCTTGCGAGTGGAGCAGCCGCAGCTGCATGCTCTATCTCGCTGGGGATACGTCAAACAGATGCCACCGCCACAATAAGACCGGGACGTGCCTGCTGGGCCCCTCCGACTCGAGCCTAGCATGCTTCACGTTCGGTGCGAGCATCTCGGTCGATATCGGCTCAGCGGTCCTGGGGTGAGCGTAGCGACGTGGAAAAGACGTCGCGTCGGTCACGCGTTTGAATTTTCCACCTTGCTCAACGACGCTCATGTCGATGAACCCGCAACGAACGCAACGTTAGAGACACCGGGATATAGGGCATGGAGGTAGGTGAGGAGGTTCAACCGGAGTGACCAGCCTGGGAGACACGGGATGCCTTCGCATTCAATGAGCACATGTCGTTCCAGCGAATTTCCCGCAATTCAAAGGTGTTAGTCTGTCGAGTAACATAATCAGCAAGGTGCCACGCTCGCTAATGTGGGGGGAGTCAAACGTTTCTTCCAACCTCATGGTATGTCCCAATAATCGCTCGTGCGAATCCCTGCGCTAAGCCACGGACGAATATCCATACATCTCACGTAGCTCTTGGGAAGGGAATACTATCAGACCTCGTTCGGAGAAAAGTATCTTTTGCTGACGCCATTCGTGATACACGTCGCGTCAGGCATCGCCCGGAGACTACTCTCATCCTCCTCGAAGCAGCCTCGTAAGCTTACGAGCACGCTAAGCCTTGCTGGATACACGTCCCTCGTCTTCCTGCCTATCCACATCTTTACGCACCGATTCCTATCGATGCATCCTCGCCCATTTCGATCGTCGGTCCGGCTGAGTTGGACTACGAGTTCGTGAGGACGGGCCTCATTCGGCTCCCGTGGCGTAGTTGAGCATTGTATACCGGGCTTTGTGTCGGTGTGTCGGTGCATGCCGTGGAGGGAATGAACATCATCCGTGCCACATGGCTTGGTACCGCGAGACTGCCATCGCGGGCATGGCAGCGCTTCCTGTGATGTTGGGCCTCTGGACGTTGTCGAGAGAACCTTTGATGGCACTGTCGTCCGCGGTCGAGCGCTATAGCGCGTGTTTCATGACGTTGTGGGTGTATCGGCTGTAAGGTATGGGTTTCGAGTACACTGCCTTAAAGTCGTGCATCTCACTGCCATAAGCTACGGGATGAATAACGGATGGTGACCATCGTTTGAACGAAACCCTGCAAGCCACGGCAATACGTCCTTTAGAGGCGGTATCAATATTCGAATGCATTGTATAAGAATAGGTCTTTTTGTCTGTTTCACTAATAGACATCGTAGATTTTGCGAACTCTCCCGCGAACTTTGATTCGACAATGAGATCTCGAGATCTCGCAGTAAGAGATACCAGTTTGCATTCCCGTGACCTCAATGCATCTAATATAGTACAGATCGACGATGATAGGCTTGTTCGTTGCCTCAGACGGTTTGAACCCCTTGATGTGGAGTCGGTCAGAGCGCACAATCTGTGCATCCACCTCGCCTGCGGGTATCCTCCCCAGAATTGAGTCAGAGATGCAATACATGAACCCAGTCCAATGTTGGAGCGGGCACGGGTAGCCCACCGGGACGCATCTCCATCTATTGTTCCCGCGTTTTATCTGTCTCAGTTGCGGTGCTGGAAAACCTGGGTGCGTCAAAGCTGTTGGCCGTGCGAGCTTCGCACATTTTGACTAGTTAAAATGATTGCCGCCTCAGAGTGCTTTATCCAAACTTTATCCCACCACTACAACATACAACCTACTGTACAAGATGTACAAAACAAACATGTAAGAACCAGTGAAACACGTTCTGAAAGCATGTATGAAATGTCCGAATTTCACGCAAGTAATGAGTCGTTTGACCTGTTTCATGGATGAGCATTATACACATCAGAGAACGAACTTCACGAACACGGACCTATTGACCTTTACTCAACGATTAGAGCCCACAGTAGGAGGCGTTAACCTGGGCCGACGTGACCTGGACTTTGCCAAGTTGGTACGCGTTCCCATTGGTAAGTTTGTTCATCGCCTCCTCAGACAGATTGAACCCCTCGGCGGTATAGTCCACCGCCAAAGCATAGATAGAGGTCCCTTGGTAGGTGATTTTGTAACATGTGCCGCAATTGGGGGAGTTCCAACCGGTGACGGTGTAAGCACCGCCGAGGTTGGGGAAGGTGTGCAGGGATCCGAGTGTGGTGTAACCCTTGGTCAAGAGACCGTTGGCACCGTTGGAGCAGGCGACCTGGGAGAGAGAGACGGATGCATCGTCGTACGTGTTGTCATACGTGAGGGGCACCGTCTTCTGGGCAAAGGCGGGGAGGGCGAACGCAATGGCTGTGGCGGCGAGAAGGATGAACTTCATGTTTAGTATGTGGGTTGGGGAGGCGATATGATTCCAAGAGCTCAAGATTGTCTGTGTGGATGGGCTGAGAGATGACGACCATCACAGGTCATCTTTTATATGTTCTACGCGTGGGCCCGTATGACGGCCACTGCCAAGCGATGCGCCAGAATGCTAGAACATACTTCAATTTCACATCCAGAAAGTCTACGCAGCTGGGTCGACAGGTTCTTGCTCTATAGGGAACAGGTCATTGGTTTGATGCGGTCATCTTGCCATCTACCTTCTCAAGTGCCGATCCGTAAACCGATCACATCGGAAAGTCAGTTCATAAAATAGGACGGGAATCATCACGGGATACTAACTGATGATTGCAATTTGCAACACAACAAACTTCCGATACTTGCGCTGATTCGATGGGAGAGTGACATTTTTCTACAGGGGAACAACTTACTGGACTCGGAGACAAGACTCCTTACAATCCCATGGATTCGCAATGGGCTGAATAAGTAAGTGTGGGGTCGGGGGAAGCGCTTACTTTTCCCGATCAATGGCCGAGATGAGTCAGAGTAGGATAAAGTGCTTTCATATTACCTACTTGAGACAGGCTCGTGCGTCTATGTCGGAGGATTGTCCAGGTCCGACTTACTCTTGTGTGTAGTGGCAAGCATCTAGATGGGTCAGTGCTGAAAGGAGATGTACTTGAATCTGGTCGGTCTAGCATACATGATAAGGCCGCTATGAGACCGTTGTAATTGATCCATTACACATCACTCTGTTTTGGTCCAGGACCAGTATGTGACTGTACGATGCCTCTCAGGAGCAAAAAACTACGCACAATGGATTCAGAAGACCGGTCCGAGGAGCGCATTAACTCCATGCATGCCAGTCAAGATCCGGTGGTTGACGCTTGAAGCTTGAAATTTGAAGACCGGCCCGAGTATGTTTAATCCAATGTCTTAACTCCAATGAGGGACGCACTGTGGTGCAGCGAGGCACGAACGGAGCCACAGTGCAGACGTAAGTGGGCGGCAGCGCCTCTTGTCTCGACGCCACCACCTCGTTGCTTGTCCTTCCCGCACCGCTCGTCCTCGCCCGTTTCAGCGCACCCGCCCAGCGCACCCCACCTCCACTCATGTTCCGGCACCTCACAGCTCCCTACCCCCGGTATCCAGAGCGCGCAAGCCCGACTGCTGTGCACACGCACGTGCGAGGTGTTCCTACCCACCCTTGCAGCCTACCCAGCAAGTCGGGCTCCCGTCCCGGGCCGAAGAGCGCTTCGCGCCCTTGCCCACACACGCCCTCTCGTCCTCTCTCCTCACGGCCCAGCAGACAGAGTGACGTCCAATGAACATGTATTGGAGTCGGCCCTGGACCAGATTCAAGTACACATCTCCTTCCAGCACTGACCCTCGGCGACCCATCTAGATGCTTGCCACTGCATACAAGAGTAAGCGGATCTGGACAATCCTCCGACATAGACGCACGACCCTGTCTCAAGTAGGTAATATGAAAGCACTTTATTCTACTGCCACATTACAGGCCACTCCGACTCATCTTGGCCACTGGTCGGGAAAAGTAAGCGGTCCCCCGTGTTCCCGACGCCACGCTTATTTATTCAGACCATTGCGAATTCGCGTAGCCGTAAGGAGTCTTGTCTCCGAGTCAGTAAGTTGTTCCCCTATAGAAAAATGTCACTCCCCCATCGAATCAGCGCAAGTATCGGAAGTTTGTTGTGTTGCAATCTTTCCGATGTGATCGGTTTACAGATTGGCGGTTGAAAAGGTAAGATGATCGCATCAAACCCGCACACCCATGACCTGTTCCCTGTAGAGCAAGAACCTGTCGACTCGGCTGTATACACTTTCCGGATGTGAAGCATTGAAGGTTTATTCTGGAGCCACGTGGCACGGATAATGTTCATCCCCTCCACAGCATGCACCAACACACCCACCACGAGCCCGGTATACAATCAACTACGCCACTGGAACCGACTCAGCCAGGCCGACGGCCGAGATGGGCGAGGACACGTCGGTAGGGGCTAGTCGATGCGTAAAGACACAGACAGGCAGGAAGACGAAGGGCGTGTGTCCTGAAAAGCTCAGTGTGCTCGTAAGTCTGCGAGGCTATTTCGAGGAAGATGAGAGTTGTCTCCGGGTGATGCCTGATGCGACGTGTACCACGAACGACATCAGCAAAAGCTACTTTTCTCCGAACGGGGTCTGGTAAATTCCCTTCCCAAGATCTGTGCAAGATGTATGGATATTCGTCCATGGCTTACCGTAGGGATTTGCACGAGCGCTTGTTCAGACGTATCATGAGGTTGGAAGGGACGTTTGACCCGCCCACGTTAGCGAGCCAGGGCGCGGAGAGAGAGATGAATGAGAAGAAATGTAGAAAGGAATTGTGCAGATGCATGAGCCAGCTTGACCAATACCAGAGTCGATGTGTTCTTCGCATGGTCTTTCGAACCCCTCGTGCGTAGCAGGTCACTAAGAGGTGTTGCGATGCAGGCTCATACCGTAAACTACTGTCTCCGGCAGTCTCCGGCCCGGCTTTCAACCTACTCCCCATCGCGAACTTCAAGATAGACCTTCGCACCTTGCTGATTATGTTACAACTGGTCTGTTTGTCTTCGCCTTTAGCCCCTTGCACTTCTCGGCAACGTTACTAGGTGGAAACACATTTGTTCAAGGTTTGATCGAACCTGACGACTAGGCCACCCATGTGGTTGCTCAAGTATGAGCTACGATGCTCATGTAAGGACCTCACACCCTCCGACTTGCGATCTATACTCATGATTCCCAATCTGGGAGGTTCAATGGCTGACAATCTTCTGCAGGGGAAGGAATATCACGCCTCCATGGGAAAGCCCACCATCATGGGAGAGCAGGGGTGCATAGTGCCGTCACTGTGGTGATCAACTCGCCACACCACGACTCTCTTTGATGCCACTGTCGTATCGCACGGCATGGCTTGCCCAACAATGGTCTCACCTCACTGTCTGATCAGACAACTGACCTGCTCCCCTGCAGAACAAGAGCCCGAAAGTAGAGTTGGCGAGGACGCGTTCGAAGTGTGAAGTATTCCAGGTAGGGTTCCACCTACTTTGGTGCGCCAGCTAGCGTGACGGTGGGTTGTATATAAATGGACAACCTACGGCTACGACGGGTCCGCATTCACCAGTCCGTCCGCAAGACATTCCTGAGTTCTTCCCGCCCCACGTATTACTCAATACACCACTATGAAGTTCATCTCCCTCGCTGCGGCTGCTCTCGCGTTTGCCCTCCCCACCTTTGCCCTGACGACAGTGCCCCTCACATACGACAACACGTACGACGATGCATTCGTCTCTTTCCCAGGTCGCCTGCTCCAACGGTGCCCACTGTCTCGTGGACAATGGTTACACCATCACACGACCCTCGGGTCCATGTTCCCTGATGTCGGGGGTACTTCCATTGTGACTGGTTGGGGTTCACCTGCATGCGGGACGTGTTACGATGTCACGTACGGTAACACATCCATCTACGTCTTGGTGGTGGACACCTCGACCGAAGGGTTAGTTGTGTCGAAAAGCGGTGAACAGGGGGGTGCTGGGCTTGGAAATTTTGAGATTACAATGGCCCAAGTTGACGTCTCTTACTGCAGGTTCTAATCACAGAACCAAAAGTTGGCAGATTCGTGTTCACCAGCTTGTTCTGTGGCGTATCTAGCATTCGTTGATGAACGGGTCAAAAGACCTTTGCTTGCATGACAAATGCAGACACGTTGATCCATGTTTTTAAACGAATATTTTACTGCTCTTCGCGTTTTTCACTTGGAAACGTGGGACGATAGATGTTATTTGTTTGATGCATCTTGCGTCCGTGGACGCCCAGCATGATGATGTGTAGCAATTGGACAAAGTACCTCCATCTAACGTACTTGGGTCATGCGAAGCTCACACGCCTGCACCAGCAGGTCCAACGAAGTACAGTACTCTTGTGTGCCGGCACTGGCACGGATGGGTGGGTCAAAGCCAAAAGGAGACATGTAAATGAATCTGGATCCCAACACTCAACTAACTTTACCGGCACTGCCGTACCCGGGCCGGTCTTCAACCAGGTCCTCAGTGACCGACATGCATGGAGTCGATGCCGCTCCAAGTCGGTCCGTCGCCCGAATTCATCGCGCGCAGACATTTTGCTTGTCAGAGACATCATACAGGGTACTGGTACTCATGTTCCCAGAGGCAGTTCGTGTGCCGTCCTGCCACCATGAATGATGAGGTGGGACTAAAATAGAGCAATCTCTAACCCATCAAGTCACTACGGCCTCTATGATAGCGGCCTGATCACTGTATACCATGCCTGCAGTTCAAGGTGAGATCCCACACACCGCAGCATTGTGGCAAGCCCGATCATACCACAAACTGACATATCACTACATCCGGATCCCCACTTCTATAGACTCAACAGTCAGAATGCCGGTTTAGCTATTTTTGTTGTCATGCAGTTCTCGGCTAGCTTCCAGAAGGAATAATCACACAGCCACCCAACATGGTATGCACCAGGAAACATTTTAACGACTGGGCCACCTTGACTTCACTTGACCAGGTTCACACGCACTGAGCGGGAGGTCGACTTCCGACATCTCGGCTACTAATTAGGAAAAGTAGTAAGTGCTGCCGTTCTTTGGCCTCTGCGCTCCGTCATTCCAACCATTGAAATTTTGCGGGATGGTAAGGACGCTCAAGGATCTCTGAGGCCAGTACTAGTAAGTCGTTCTACTTAGAAAAAAGTCGCCTTGCCATCGGAAGAGTAGTTATGCACCGTGGCAACTGAACTTATTAGCTATCTGATGACATTCTCCGAGCTGACTTGGCGATGTGATCAGTTTACAGACGTGCATTTAAGATCAAGATGACCTCATCAAGCCTGCACACCCGCCGCATCTCCACATAACCCATATACTTTCCAGAGGGGTCAAGTGGAAGAGGCGGATTACGACCAATTGAAGTTAGTCACTAGGTCTACTCGACGCTGAATGCACATCCATGATTCTCCAGGTCTGAGGATGATTCCGCAAGTAGATGTTTATTTAGAGATCACTAATCTCGGCCATAGGCCACCAGCATGAGAACAAAGGTGGAGAGTTGGCGTACATGCGCATGCTCCAAGCTGCGGCCGAGGCCTGATACCGGGTTGTGTCTTACCCCATCAGAGATTCATCCGGCTTCACCTGTCCGACAGTGGCCCTGCCTCACAATCCCGCCCGGTCAACTGACCTGTTCGCTGTAAAACAAGAACCCGTCAACTTGGCCGTGTACACATTCCGATGCATCAGCTATGCAGCAGCTGGCGTCACACTGGCTTGTGCGTAGAACATATAAAGAATGACCTGCGATGGCCTTCATCCCTCAGTCCGTCCACACAGACAGCTCTCAGCTCTTGGAATCTTATATCACCTCCCCAACCCATCTACTAAACATGAAGTTCATCCCTCTCGCCACCACAGCCCTTGCATTCGCCCTCCCCGCTTTGGCGCAAGTGACGGTCCCCCTCACGTACGACAACACGTACGACAATGCATCCTTCTCACTCTCCCAGGTCGCCTGTTCTGATGGTGCCAACGGTCTCTTGACCAAGGGCTACACCACACTCGGATCCCTGCCCACGTTCCCCAACCTCGGCGGTGCTTACACCGTCACCGGTTGGAACTCCCCAAATTGCGGCGCATGTTACAGAATCACCTACCAAGGGACCTCTATCTATGCTTTGGCGGTGGACTATGCCGCCGAGGGGTTCAATCTGTCTGAGGAGGCGATGAACAAACTTACCAATGGGAACGCGTACCAACTTGGCAAGGTCCAGGTCACGTCGGCCCAGGTTGATGACTCCTACTGCGGGCTCTAATCATTGAATAGGTCTGTGTTCGTGGAGTTCGTTCTCTGATGTGTATAATGCTGATCCATGAAACAGGTCAAAAGACTTGTTGCTTGCGTGAAATTCGGATACTTCATACATACATTCAAATGACGAGTTACTTTGGGATTCATTAGAAAGATGGGCATTGTTCGTTGTCCGTTTCGTGTATTTTGTAGATTGTATGTGGTGTCAGCGAGATAAAGTTCGGATGAAGTACTTTATGTTCGCACCACCCGCACGAAGACGGTTGAATCGTGAGATACTCATCACCGGGAATCTGTACTCCATTAGATGCATCTAGGTCACGACAGCGCACCGGCGAGTTGAAGGCTCTGGCTGCGTACTATCGATTCACGGTTCGTAGGTCTGGATTCGGAAGTTTTTTGACACGTATGACGCCTATTATTAAAACAGACGAATAGACTTATTCCCGCATCATGCGGTCAGATATTGATACACGCTCTCAAAGGACATGTGTTGCTGTGACCAGCAGGATTTCGTTCAAACCGATGGTCACTATTCGCTATTCAGGTAGTACATCCTGTAGCTTATGGGAGTGAGATGCATGACTTTGAGGCAGTGTACTCGAAACCCATACCTTACAGCCGATACACCCACAACGTCGTGAAACACGTGCTATAACGCTCAGCCGTGGACGACAACGCCGTCAAAGGCTCTCTCGACAACGTCCAGAGGCCCAACATCACAGGAAGCGCTGCCGCGCCCGCGATGAGCTTTCGCGTACGCGATGACAGTCTCGCGGCACCGAGCCACGTGGCACGGATGATGTTCATCCCCTCCACGGCATGCACCAGCACACCCACCACGAGCCCGGTGTACAATGCCCAACTACGCCACGGGAACCGATTCAGGCCCGTCTTCACGAACTCGAAGTCCAACTCGGCTGGGCCGACGGCCGAGATGGGCAAGGACGCGTCGGTGGGGGCTAATCGGTGCGTAAAGATGTGGATAGGCAGGAAGATGAGGGACGCGTATCCTGCGAGGCTCAGCGTGCTCGTGAGTTTGCGAGGCTGCTTCGAGGAGGGTGAGAGTAGTCTCCGGGCGATGCCTGACGCGACGTGTATCACGAATGGCGTCAGCAAAAGATACTTTTCTCCGAACGGGGTCTGATAGTATTCTCTTCCCAAGAGCTACATGATGTATGGACATTCGTCCGTGGTTTAGCGCAAGGATTCGCGCGAGTGCTTATTGAGACATACCATGAGGTTGGAAGATAGGTTCGATCCGCCCACGTTAGCGAGCACGGGCGCGGAGAGATGGATGAGAAGAAATGTAGAAAGGAACGGTGCAGATGCATGAGCTAGTTTGACCAACACCGGAGTCGATGTGTTTCTCGGATGGTCTTTTGAACTCATTGTGCGTAGCAGGTCACTAAAAAGTGTTGTGATGGAGACATATGCACCGGCAGTCCCCGGCCCGGCTTTCAACCTGGCTCCGACGCCAACTTCTCTGGTTAACAACGAAATGTACGACCTAACTCAGAGATGCATCCGCCAATCATCCAGCCGCACTTTGTCTCTGGCACTTTGCTGAACATGTTACTTGACAGACTAACGAGTTGTCGTACTAGGTTGTCGTCCGGCCTTGGACTACAAGAAGCCCGCCGGAGCGACATGTGCTCATCTGAACGCGAACGCATCCCGTGATGCGTGTCGAACTTGTCTGTTTTTGGCAACGTTACAGGCGGAAACCCACGATTGCTCAAGGTTCGCTGAACGTGCCACAACGGCGATCTGCATGCCCCCTGGTAACGCTCTCCTCTTGTCTGTTCGGGAAGCAACAACTGTAATAACCGTAGATCAGCCTGGTATTGACACCTCAACGCATTCGCTCCGTCGTCCGTAATGACAGTGGTGAGCGTCTTACAGTCATATTTGTAGACGTCGGATCTAATGGTCCTGTTATTGAATTATCAGCTACACTGGGACGAACAGCAAAACTTCCCCTCCTTGTGTGCGTGTTTTCGTTCCGGGCCAGGATACGAGGGTGAACTCGCGTTTTCCTATCTCGAACCCTGAACGGACGGTACCAAATTATATTCTCCCACATAGGAGGGACGAATAACGGTGTGTTTTCCTTGAATCCTACCATATATTATGTGATTGAATGATACGGTCTTCGGCGCAATTATTCCCGTGGTGTGTATCGCGTCGCCCACAGGGATGATAACCCCCCATTCAACCATACAGGTGACGTATTTGATACCCGATGCATGTTTATTGCCCCTTGCCTTGAGGGAGCTCGTTATCCTCAAAGGATCGCTCACGCGTAGTGGCCCCAAGTTCCGCATCGACTAGTTGGGCGGGCGACCCCGTCGCCGCTGATACGCTCTTCCTCCGGGCCGTCCCCAGGTTTTTTTTTCGAGTTCGGGACCCAGGCATCCTCAGGTAACCACCATCGTCCATCTGATTCCAAGTGCGGGTGCCTGGGCAAAGTGTACGAACCATTTCTCCCGCAAAAGCCTCCTCCCATAACCCCAACGTCGCCCTGCCCCGCCACCTACAGATCATATGACGATCCCTATCAACCACGAAACCGACTTTGCAATTTGAACTTGATACGCCACGTAGCGGATTTCTTCCACGTGGCCTCAAGGAATCTACTCTACAGATGTGTCTATTCTCTATCTTTTGTACAGCATTGAAGCACCAAGTCTTTGCTGACTACGTTCCTCGGCCAATGTAATCCAGATCCACCCACTCCCCCTCTTCTCCATACGACGTCAGGGAGTCCGCCATTCCGCAGCTTACCGCTATATACCGAGGACTATCGATAGAGGCGTTGCCATTCCTCCTTTCCCTCGGGCTACCCTCCATCCGATGCATTCCGTCGCTCATGTTCTGTTCCGCCTTTCTACTTCGAGACTGGCGCCGACCGTTTGACTTCGAACGTGCGACCGACCTGTGCAACATGAACATTTTTCGAACACTGCGCGCCGCCAAACGCCCTCGAAATTCATCGGCCCGAACATGGTGGCGTGCGGCAGATACCGACTGAGAGTGGTGTTGGGTAAGTAACAGTAACACGTTCATCAAGGTGGCCGTCGTCATCACGATGTAGTGCAGGATCTCGTCGCAACCACGACCACGCTGTGGCGTCTTTGTCGCTCGTGTTTCCCAATATTCCGTTCCACTACACCTCAATGGCAAACTAGACTGTGGGAATGCAATGTGGCATCCTCTCAGCCTCGTTTGCTGCTCGAGGGCTCTGTGGCTTTCCCAAGCAGTCGGGTAAGACGTATCTTGACCCTGGCTTTGAGAACGCTTGTCCTCTCCACCCCGATCATATTATGCACTGTTTTTCCGTTCGATCATACGGCGACTCGCATTTGCTTCAAGCTCGTCGGCGCTGGCAGAGCGACTCAAAACCGAACATCGCACGCGCCACTTCACGAGAATGGATCGCAAACAGCAATCCGCATGACCTACTTTCTTTTCTCATCTAACCCTCCGGTAACAACAAGCATTCCCAGCGGATTCTGAGACCAAATTGTCCTTAATAACGGTGGCAGAAGCCCGAAAAGGCATCGAGTCTCCGATCCATCTGTTGTTAATACCACACGACGCCAAACCCTCATTTTCTTCAAAGGGAGAGATCTAAACCGAGTCCTCCTCGGTGATATTGCTGATGAAATACACCACGTACGGGATCAAACGATGAGCATTCATGGCACCCAGTTGATCCATGGTATCATTCTCGGATGGCACTGCTGCTGATGAAGCTAGGATAGATAAGCTTACAGACGCGTAAGTCCATTCAACACCCAGTATCTTGCAGGGAACTGCACGGTAGTCTCTGTTTGTGTCCTGGTAACCAGGCTATTCGAGTCCGGGAGCAGCCGAGCCGACAGACCAATAGTACGAGGTTGCTCTGTCTGAGGAAGGAGACCATCCGTCGTGGTCCGAGGCATGTGAGTGCCCCAGATCGTTATCCCGCGGAACACAAATGCGCACCACCGAACCTGCCGAACTGACCCGAACTTCAAATGGTCGCGTCTGCCCGTCCGTGGTGCGATCGAGCGCAAGGGCCACAAAGTCATTGCATTGTACGCGTAACGTCCGGACGACAGTTGCAGTTATTCAGGAGAGCCCCCATCATCCGAGACTCTGGATTCCGGCCCGGGTAGACAGCGAAGCGCATGCGGTCTGGCCAACCCCGCCCGAACTCGGAGCGGCAGCTTTCAAGTCTCGACTACTAGGTACTGGTCCCCCGGGCCGGAATTGAACACGACCAAGACGCCATTGATCCCCCCCCCGGACATGCACCATACCAGACGAACCTGTAACCCACAGATCTCGTACCAACTGCTCAGACCGCAATTCGAACCATCAATCGTTCAGACTAGTCACATACTAGTACGACAACGTAACAGTACAAACACGCAAGTCAACGAAAGAGAGAGAGGGAGGGAAGCAAAGGAAGGTTTTGATTATCAACGGACGAAGATTACACGCGCGGGATCATAAATAATTACTCGATCGCAGCAGATGAATGAGAAAAGGGAGAAAGGAAAGCCCCGCGCAATTTCTCCATCCAAGGAGCGACTACATAACGTGATAAACACAAACGAGCGACAGAGTTACACAGATCACATCCACATCCGCACGATGAGATGGGTATAACGCATATTTAGAGTTGAAAAAAAAGGAGCGTGCAGAGTAAGCGGATCAGTGGAAATCAAATCGTTCGTGTCCATTGTCCATTATGTTGATGATCACGCATTGGCGACCTAAAACGATAAACCATGAGCAACAGCAAGACTCGGCGACGGACGGCGTACCCTCAAAACGCGGCTTCCTTGGCCATAATCGGCATCGTCCTGGTAGCTCATCCGCTGCTCTTCAGAACGCAGCGCAGGCGGCAAAGGCAACTCGGCATGAATCTCGCCGGGATTAGACTGCACAACAGGAGGCGGCGGCGAGGACGGAGCCGCATCGTACGGATTCGGAAGTGGCTTGGACATAGTAGGCGGGTATCCAGCAAACGGATCCGCTGGCTGGGAATCATTCCGCTGGGGGTAGTACGACTCGACGGGGTATCCAGATTGCCACGTGGGTTGCTGAGGCTGAGGCTGCTGATGACCGCTGTTTATCGATCCAAATTGCGAGCGTCCACTCATGTGGGTATGCTGAGTCGTCGCTTCCGAGGGCTTACGGGTGATGAAACCGCCACCCGCACCGTTGTTACTGTTATTATTGGCGTTTCCGAGTGCGGGGTCTACGAGGCCCGCGGCTTCAAGGACATCTTGGTTCGTCGCACGTCGACTTCGGAGCGTGCCCGTGCTGCTGCCCTGGAGTTCGTGCGGCTGGGGCCCAGGGCCAGCGAATGCATGGTATGGGGCACGCCTACTGGGCTCGCGGGCGAGAGTGCCCGCACCAACGCCGGCGATGCCTGGGGTACCAGGCTCGCTGTCTTTACGACTCCTCGACCGACCGACAGCCGCCGCCGCAAGAGAAGCCGCACCAGCGGCATACGGATCATATTGCGCCATCTCGGTCATGCCGTAAGTGTCCTTGGGGTGAAGGGGCGGTAGCTGGTATGTTCCATGGCTGTTATCAGAATAGCCATAGCCACCGCCGCCACCACCACCATTGTCACCGCCCGTGTTGGGGTACGAATAATCCTCAAAGGGCTCCCGGGAAGAGGCAGCAGCCTCGGCCGCTGCCTCGGCGACGTCCCGGTCGAATTTTTGGGCCCGACGCCGTCGGATGGCATTGATGACGAGCGCGATGACGAGCACAGCAACGATCAAGCCTACGACAGTGAAGACACCGATTACGGCGGGTTTGTTTGAGAAAAACCTAAAAAGAGGGGGAGATGAGTTCAGATCTCCATGGCAGTACGGCACGGTGCGCAAGACGGCGCATAAAGGGAAAAAAAAAAGGGTCCGTGCGGCGTTAGGCATGTGACACTCACCCATTCGAAGATGGGGCGTTGGTGGGCGTAGTGGTCACAGTGGGTGTAACGACAGCTGTGATCGTCTCGAGCGTTCCGCTGGCTGAAGTGACGATCTGAGTTGTTGATGCTGGAGAAGTGGTTGTCGTAGAGGATGACGAGCTAGGCGTCGTCGCGGAGGTTGACCCCGATGACGACGTGAGCGCAGAGGATGTAGGTGATGTGGATGTCGCAGCATTAGTGGACGTGGTCGCAGCTATAGCGGTGGTCGTGGGTGTGGGTGTGTTGGTCGAGGTTGGCGTGCTAGACGATGTCCTAGCAACCGAGGACCGAGTGAGGCAGTGATGCAAAGGCACGATTCAGACTTACGCAGTAGACGTGAGCGACTTAGCGACTGTGATGTGCTAGTTGAGCTGGGTCTGGCCTGTGAATGAGAGAAAAAGCTGTACACACGAGAGATTGCGGAGGTTGCCATGTTGATCTACGTCGAGACAAGCAACAACGCCGGCTCTGGACTGTTCGTGCACACCTGAGCTCGACGACGGCGACGGGGAAGAGGAGAACGAACGCTTACCTTGGTTTGACGGGGAGCTCGTCGACGTGTGGGCAGTAAAACACGCATGAGAATTTTCATTCAACATGGAGGATTCGGTTTACGTAATCATAGTCAGATGAGATGCGACCGCGCACCCAAAAAAAAAAGAAAAAAAAAAAAAGAAAAAAAATTCAATGCCGCAATCTTTTCCATCGTGGCTCCTCGTCGTCAGAATCACCCTCCTCATCCTCTACGCGCGATTTCAACCCCTTCATCTTCCGCGTCTGCAACTTGCTCAGATCCTGCTTCCCAACGTGCACCCGTCCTCTCAAATCGCCCATCTCATCCACCTCCATATTCTTCTTTCGCTTCCCCAATCCCTTCTCTACATCCTGTTTCTTCACCCTGGGTCGCTTGATGGCCGCCTTCCATATGTCCGAGTCTGCCTCTTGCCATCGCCGTAATGAAAGATCCAAAAAGGGTCCCATCTCCGTCAGCTCCACGCGCGGAACGCGCGTCCCGGACGGTATAAGCTTGACGGTGTATACCCGCACGTGTACCTTGGGCAAATGCGTTGCATCATTATCCTGGGGTGATTCACCGAGCGTGACCGGCGCAGATGGATGCGACGACGGAGCCACCGTAACACTGATCACGTGTTCCAACCCGGGTAGACACACCGACTCGACCACCTCGGCATTGAACAAATCCATAAGGAGAGACTTGAGTTGCATGTACCGAGGATGCGCATCGAACATCTCAGAAGCGAAATGCATCATCGGTTTATGTCCCGGCGTCGATTTAGGCGTCTGTCGATGCGTGTGATCAGTAAACGATATCACCGTAGCGTAGGAACTCGCCTCGAACGCAGCCATGCTCACAAACTTGTCCACGCCAAGTTCACACATATCCAGTACCCGCGCATCAAACATCCGGGCGATCACAAGCCCATTCGGACGCTTCTTGGTCGACTGCCCAAGCACAAACATCGACGCGTCGTTTTTCAGAGCCCAAAACCCGAGCGAGGAGGCATCCTCGAACGGGCGGGCCGTATTCTTTTTCGAAAAGGAGATGGCGTGCGGTTTTTTGAGTGCCATCTGCGAGACGTGAGCGTAGTGAGGATGCGGAGCGGTATTGACGTACTAGTTCTTTCATGGCATTTTGGACGACCTCGCCGGTGTGCGTACCACGCACGAATATCGCCGTTCGTGCATCCTCGACTTCTTTTGACTCTCGCGCCTCCAAGGCCCGCTTAGACCTCGCATTCCGCGGTTTTCTAGCGCCATAGTCTCAGGGATATTCTTTATGGCATACGTCAGAATAAGCAAGAAAACTCACATCGTGCGCAACATCCGCTCCTCGACTCCGTAGGTATGAGTCGTTGGTATCAGTATTTTCCATTGACACTTATTTGCTCACCCAAATCAAGACATGTCACCCCAGAAAAGGAAACTCTCCGTCCGCTGGCAAGTCCCTTCGCCAGCTCAACCAGAGATCCAAAAATACTCACTACGTCCCCATGAATGCAACGACACACATGACACCCCAACGTCGACACGGCTCCCCCGGCCCCCCGGCCCGACCAACAGCAACCGAATCACCACATGACCAACAAACCGATACCGATACTGATATCGATAACCGGTGACCCAAAGCCAACTAAAACACCCGCGCGGACACAGTACACCGTTCAACACGACCCCTTCGGAATCGGACGCACAAGCAAGATTAAAAGTGATAGTCAACTGGGTCGCTATCCTATCATTGCAAATTTACAGCCAGGCTCAGTCGATCGGTAAAAGCAAAAGGATGGACAAAAGACACCGCAAGGTGGGAAAAAATAAAATAAAAGCGAAAACGACTGCAGGGTAATCGTGGTTATGCACAGTATCGAGTAGCGGGTAAGATCAAATTAAACGACATGGTATACCAACACAGAGAATATGGATATGTACTTGAGCGAGATCGATATCGCATGATCAAGCAAGGAGAAAGGAAGGATACGGAGAACACACACAACATGAGACGAGAGAGAGACCATTGTTCGCACCCAGATTACCAGTGATTTGGATATACGATTAAAAAGAAAGCGATATTTTTTTCCGCCTATACCTTCATTCCAAGCGCAGCGGCGGAGTACACCGCAGCGACGGGGGATCGTACTTCATGCTGCGACTCTCCTCGGCGATGTAGTGTGGGTGAGCCCGCTGCATTTGAGGATGGAGATGACGGGTTTGAGTGTACGACGGATCGAGCAACGGTGGCGAAGGCAGCGGTGGTTGGTTGGGATCGTGGGCTCCGCGATGCGTCTGATAGAGGTGAAGCCGAGAACGTTCCTCGGTGAGCGGCAAGAAATTGTGCTGTTGCGACGGCTGCTGCGGTGGGTGGGGATGGAGCGTCCCGCCGAAGTGTTGGAGATACTCGCCCTCCAGCGAATGCCGCCGGGCCTGCTCCAGACGGAGATGTTGCTGTTGCAACTGCTGCATTTGCTGCCGACTGAGCTCCTGGGAGTAGTGAGTGGATGGCGACCGGAGTCCGATCGACGAGTGCGAGGGCAGATGCGGATGAGACGAGTCCAGAGGAGGTAGTTGGCCGTGAAGCTGATCCGGCTGCGTTCGATAAAAATGATCGAACTCCGCCATCTGCTGCATCTGCGTCATTGCAGAGTTCCAGGACGGAGAGCCGCCGAGATTGAGGGCGTGATTCTGTGCCGTATTCGTATTCGCCAGATCCGGGTAACCCGCTTGGTTCTCGACATGCGCCCTCATCCTGTGGGCCGTCGATTCCTGAGAAAGGTCGTTTGCGAGGGATGCCTGGTGAAGGTTCGATGGACCCGCCATATGTTGCTGATTCGGTGAGCGCCGGTGGGTGGAAGGAAAACGGTGAGTCGTATGAACCTGTTGTTGGGGATTGTGGATCTGCCTCGAATGGGTTGTGTTGGTAAGCTGCTGCTGTTGCTGCTGCCGCTGCCAGTTCGCTGCTACGTCCATAGACTGGAAGGGATAGCTCTGGTTGATGGACCAATCCAGGCCCTCCAGCGTAGGCAGGTTTTGATGCGTAGTATGAGGCGGGAGCTGTGCCTGGGCGATTGGCTGTTCCAGGTCTTCTAAATGAAGCTGACCCTGGTATGGGAAGTATGTGTTGTGTGGATTGTGGTGGGAGGGGGAATGATTGGGTGGATGGAGGGGGGATTGTCGCGGAGACGACTGCTGCGAGGGGCGGGAGTGTTCGAGCATGTGAGTCTGGACCACCTGCAGTGGGTGGACGGCTGTGGCTAGATCCGGGGCGACCATCCCGTGTGGCGACGCTGATGTTGAGTGCGTTGGAGAAGGGGAGAAAGGACTGCGACTGCTGCTGCCCGTAGAATGAGGATGAATTTGATGCTGGGGGGACACGAAAGGACTGGCTGGAGTCACGAAAGGAATGGTTGTTGGGAGGCCGCGGATCGCAACGGTCTCCATCGGTGTTCCAGCCGTCGTTGTACATGACGCTGTCGCCGGCCTCGTAGCCAGTGCTGGTACCGGGACGCTGATGCATCGGAATGGAGGCAGAATTCAGATCCTCCTCCTTGACGTGGTCGAGGTGGCGCATGGTGCCATCCTGAGAGGTGGTTGTTGTGGCGGGTGGGGCAGCGATGTTGATAGATGGCTGGCCCCTCTTTCCCCTCGTCTGGCCAACCTTGTTGGCGGCCGCCATGGAGGCATGGAGGGAGGTGAGGTCGCGCATCATGCGCTCGTTCTGCTCCTGCTTATCAGCATGGACTGTCTGTGCATGCTGACGCAGATTGTCGAGACGAGAGAATTGTTTCGAGCAGTGGCAAGTGAAGGGACGCTCGCCGGTGTGTTTCCTGAACGGAGATAAAAGAGATCGAGGGAGAGGAACGGGGATAAGTGCCTGGGACCTACCTAATGTGCCTGGCCAAATGTTCGCTTCTGCTGAAGACCATGCGACATTCGCCATAACCCCTGCACTGAAAGGTCTTTGCGGGTGCGGGGCGGTAACGCTTGCCCACGCCGACGGGGTTGGGTGGGGCAGGGAGGAGGGGTGGATTGTTGGGTGCGACGAGGGCAGCCATGTCAGAACTGGGCGAGTTTTGGTTGTGGTCAGAGGTTGAATCGAGAGGGTCTTTTTGAGTGCGAGTCGGGGCAGATTCGACGGCGTTTTCGTCGAACGGTGTCGGTTTTGAGTCCTCCATGAGCGGGCGAGAAAAAAAGAGGAACGACACTTTCTAAAAAGGTGCCTGAAATCAGCACTGAAAAAGGTTTTGCAACTCAACGCTCAATTAAGGCACCGCGCTCGTCGGACTTTAAATTGTACCGACAGTTTGGGTCAGGAACAGCCCCGCCGAGCTACGGCACCGGTGGCATTCAACACACTGCCGCTTATCACGACGTAACCCCCCAAATGACCCCCCGGAGAATGACCATGCCGAGTCCAGGCCGTCGTGGCGGTGCTATCGTTTGTCACATGGCCCCGAACTTGTCGCACTTGTACACGTCCACGCGTTGGCCGACAAATTCAGTGGTGTGCGTTTACGTGCAGGTAGACTCTTTTCTTCTCGCACCGCTAAAAACAGCGGGAAGATTGGAAATCGCTATGTAGGGCCAAACCCTAGTGCGCACGTACATTGTTCATCACCCACGCACTTCGCGCCCATATTGCGAAACAGTTTCAAAGGCAGGACAGCGACATAGCCAAGAAAAACTTTGCCCATCGCTGACATTGTCATCCCGGCGACCGACATCTCGATGGGATGGGAAACGATCCGATCGGCAGATTACGACAACCAGACAGCGCTGTAACACTCCGTCTTGTCAGATGGACCACCCACGTTTCAACCCCGTCTGTGGAGCATGTCGCAGTCGCGCTCCACCCCAGCACGACTGACTCGCAGTCCGTCGCAAGGCTGAAATCAACATCACAATCAGCCTCGCAGTGCCTGGGTTAACCCCCTCATTAGAAAAAAAAAAAAAACACCTCGCTTTACGTTACCCCGCAATTTCGTGCGGTTTTTTTATTTCGCTTGTGACAGTGCCGTGGATCACGCCATCATTCCGAAAACGATATCTAAAAAAGAAAATAAATGTACACGGCCCCCCTGAACGTATCTCATCCAGTTCGACCCACGAACACGGTGGCCCTTGCAAAGGTAAAGATTGTCGTGCGGAGGTATGGTCACGTACGCGTCCCTTGATGCAGTGATTGATGTCATCTGGACGCTCAGCGCCGTACCGTCATCGCTCGGAGGCCAAGCACATCACCTCGGTCCCAAGACCGCATCAGCTGGTGCTGGGATCCCATTCAAACCTGGTCCCTCGTCCGTTGAACACCACACCCACGCGCGCACATGTGCACATGTCTTATCGCGCACACAAGCGCATCCATAAGACCCTCTGGATCTCGTGGGCTGCAATGCCACATTCACTCTGTCGTGGACCCATTCTAGAGCCTCGGCTGCACTGCCAGCACTGAGTTTGGTCTTGGCACTCGCCGCAGGGACTACAATAACGCCGTCCATGCCGTCATAACCGTACTCGACCAAGGGGCCGTGCTGGCCGACCAATGACCGCCTCGGGTGCTGCCGTGCCTGGATAAACGTGCATTGCGGGGATGTCATGGGATGATGTCCCAGAGAAATCGCACAGACAGAGTTTACGCACAGAATGCACCCTTCCCTCCCTTATCCGCACCCGCACCGTATGCTCGGAACTCGCTCAGAATACCCAACCCAACCCAATTCCAAATTCCGGCTCGAAGTGGATATACATGGACAAGTGTTTCATATACCCCGGGAATCGGCCGCCGCGTTTGAGCCCCAGCTAGCCTCGGTCAACGCCAATCCCATCGCTATCGCACCTCTCACCCCCACGTGTACGTGCGCAGCAGCCCTTGTTCCATTCTCGTCTCCGTTTACCGAGTGTGTGTGTACTGTCCCCGAGCCCAAACGTCCCGGCTAAAATATCGCCATCCTGTCGGAAACTTCACATCAAGCGTTGGATTTGGGCACCCCACTATGTAAGGATCGTCACCTGCGTTCCTGGCCTACAAGATTACTCCGCCACGCCCGGACAGGATCGACTGACGCTGGCCATACCCTGGGGAGTGGGCGGGCGTACAATGGACATGTACGCACTTGTGGCGGACGCGCTACACGACACAAACAACAGTTTCACGCCATTCCCGCGGCGCCGGGGCGAATGCCGCCGAAGCGAGCCAGACGTTGTGGTCAAATGTCATTCTGTCACGGATATGGTGATTAGCATGATACAAACTCGTGAGCGCGACGTAAGTGACATGGCCTGTCAGTGTCCACTGTCAGCCGTTTGATCCGCTCAAGCGGAGAAACATCAGAAGCAGTCGACTCGGGGCTTTCCGTACTACATGCGGGCGGACCACCGGTCACGGATAAGGTGGGGTTCCCGTGTTGGCGCTCGTCGCTGGGCCGCAGCGTCGCCCGCCACTTATCGAGTGCCACGAGTGCCCGTCGATCTCACTCGAGTCGTTCTCCCCACGCCCGTCGCGAGTCCACCCCGACAAACCCGCTCGCGTCCCACCGTTTATCGAACCACGTGACCAGTCCACTCTGACGATACCAAACGAACGCGTTCCAACTTCCATTTCCATGTCGTGAAAGCATACTCCTCTCCGCACGTCTATGAATATGCGTATCTTGGCGTGGATTGCGGCGCGGTTCGCTGATGCATGAGGGTGTGTGTATCTGTCTCTGACGAGAGCGTGCGAGCGGGGTTTATTTTGGATGCGGTGCAGGTATTGATTCTCGACCAGACTAGACCCCGCTGAAGCAAGCGACGACGAGAAAAACAACGAGGAAAATGGAAAATGGAGAAAAAAAGGCAAAGACAAACAACGACGATGCCATTTTTGGACACGGATTCAACGCGGCTCTTGGGATGCTGGGAACGGCATCGGGGTAGATGGGGAGGATGTCGTACGCGTTCTGCTCATTCTGTAGCTATTACTTCGCGAGCGACTTTTTCGCCCTCTTTTTCTCCTCGGGCTGGGACGTCCCGTGCATGTATATGAATTCGAAATCGAATCAACGTCATTGTATTTGTATTCGAGGCTGGCGTTTTGATCGGCGTGCGCTCTGTCGCGGTATGTCCTGTGGGTCGTAACGGCGCGAACGCGAACGAGTCCAAGAATGGATAAAACGACACGCGAAAGGATGTAGACCGTGACTTGGGGCACTTGGGTGCCACCATGGGCGCGAGCTACCAGGGTCACGAGCTTGCATCAAATAGCACCAGTACGAGTGCTAGTGCCATCACGCGTTCCCCAGCGCACTGGTCAGCAGATCGAATGCACAATGAACTGCATCGTCCGTCCGCCGTTTTGGCTCCGCACCGATACGCCGTGATGGCATGCGACGATAAACTTGACAGCATCGTAGTATATATGTAACGGCCTAGACCCGAGCGGATATCGCATACGTGTACGGTATCGGTCATCGACCGCAATTAAATCTGTAGCGATGCGATTGCTTGCGGCGGTGGAACGTTGGTTTGGGTTTGGTTTGTCGATGTATTTGCGTGCGGGTACGGTCTAGACCGTCCAACTTGGTGCGTGAACGTGAACGACCGTGCGGATGCTGCGAATGTGCGGATGTGCGAATGTACGCATGGTGGGTGATTCGTACATGTAATACATATATATTTGCTGTCACTTGTCAGGCTTGATGCACAATGCATACTTATTTAATGCATGCATCATGGGTTGAGAACGGCATGGTGTCATCGTGTCATCAGGACATCAGGACATGTGTAGACGTCCCTGCGTGCAGTGCCAGGGGGACGCTTCATTTCATGTCGTGTTGAGCGAGGTCCGTGTTGGATTTAGATGTCGACCTCCCGTTCCCTGGGAGGGACAAGGGAAACTTACCTGGATATCATGTCGTTCGCGGGTGCGTATCAGGCCGTGACCCTCGAGGTGACGACGTCGGACGTTTCTTGGCGCCGGCGTACGTTCTCATTGTCAAAGTTGCTACGCGGCGATGCGTGCCACCGCCACTACGCGGATGCATTCGGTCGACGTGTTCTGGCCGATGCCGATGTACGAATGTACCGTCCCGTCGCAGTGCCCCACCACGAGGCAGTTCTCAACGTTTGGTCCACAGGGTACTCACGTTCGTACTGTCGCCACACAGACGGAGACGGACACCCAGGGAGGCAGCGCAGAGCCGAAGCGCAGGAAATCAACTCATCACCACTATCGCCCAACGTCATCAAGGTATGTCATGGGGTCATGGACACACTCCCATCCTCGCGGCAAGAGTTCCAATCACCGCACAAGCTGCTGCTGCTGCTGCTGCTCATGAATGTATATGAACTGATATCGATATCGATGATGGCTGCGACCCACTCTGGGTCCGATATCAGGGACAGGGCTAGGCGTCAGTCCCTTTGCCCTGATCGTCGTCCTCGCCGTGTCCCCGTCCCAGACTTGCTGAATTCGACGTGGACACTGATCATGCATTCTGCCACCATCTGTCACCCACCCGGCTAGCCCCAAGCGGAAGCTTCAAACACGCCCATTACGAGACAGAAACCGCAAGCGAGAAAGTTCAGTTCACCTACAGGCGTTGCGGTCGCATCCGATAGTCAGTTGATGCGGCGTAACTGATCATCACGGCCACCCACTGGATGATGCCCATTCATGACCGATTGTGGACCTATGATTGATCGTAGGCATGGTCCTTGTGCGACATCGTTGCTTGTGGACAGTGGGTTGGCGCATCAGCGGGTATATTCTCCGTTGTGGTGAGCCATCGGATCTTTCCAGGGCCGAATGGCGATTTTGAATGTCTCGTGACGACACCATTCATTCCTTGTCGTCTAGCGTTTACATACATGCTTGACGGACCGTCATCTCGACGTCGCCCCGACGCCAGCGCATGCCAAGGGTGGGGTCATCCGTCATGGTGAAACGATCGTCTCGGTGGCAAAGTCTCGACTCCCGTCTGTGGACACTCAAGTATGTTGGCTGCAATTCGCTAGCCTCTACGGACATAGAGGGCCCAAATTGCCAGTACGTATGATATGATCACCGGCGCCAACTTCTAATCAAAACGTGACCATATAGCGCCATAGTAAGTTTAATTAATGGGCATAGCCAACTCGAAACGCACCGGCGCCGCAAGGGATTTCCTTGGCTAAGCGATGCCACTGGCGTTTACATGTATGTACTTACTCTGGACAGAATGTATACGTGGCCGCATATCGCAGATCAACAGTCATTGATATCGGTCACCATGCAACGGGCACCTCGCCGATGATTCCGACATTCAGAATCGTCGACGGGCCGCTCGGTACAAGCATCCAAGCCGGTCGGCGATGTAGAATATGTCGAGATGGGGATGTGGATAATTGAAATTCACGGGGACATAGAGAGCCTACAAAGCCTCCCCAAGTAAATATACATCTGATGGTGACACGGGCCGTGGTTCCAAGTCCTTCGGCCGAGGTATGAATACCATAACCATATATCGTTATAGTACCTGTGAGCAAGGTACGGTAGGCTGGTATAGCCTAACTTACAATCACGAGAACGTTCAAGCGGCTCCTTCGTCGACGATGTCCCAGGCAACTTTGGCCTTTCTCGTGCCCTACTCAGGGACTACGATTGGGTTTGGATTGATGATTATTGCGCTGGCCATCGACGTTCTGATTTTCCACAACTTGATGGTGGTTCTTCATTCATTCTGGCCGCCGCTGGATCACGGGTCTTCATGTCTGCAACGCACCCTCAGGCTGACATATCATATGATCAGCCGGGTTTTAATGCCCTTCCGTCTTGGATGATATATAGAAGCGACCATATAGCTAAAACTTGGGTAGGTTGATCAAGGGAACGACAGGATGGCTCACAGGAACGACCCAAGCGGATCCTTCATCGACGACGTCCCAGGTACAATTGCCCCCCACCTTCCTCGTTACCGCATTAGGTTGGTTCAGGGAGTCAGGAACGTTGCTAAAACTCGTGCTTGTACTTACTACATCATGCCACAGTCGACATTACATATCCATATGATGGTCTTCAGCGTTTACCGCACTGGTCACGCTTGGCTTTGGTTTCCTTTCTTTCCTGCCCGCCATTTCGATCACGGCTGTTCAAACCTACAACTAACCTTCAAGTCACACCAATGATGGTGGTGATAGCCGACGTTCCAATTTCCGTTCGGTCTGGGTAGGATAGGCCTGCTCTAACCATAAGTGTGAACAGGACATAGCCTACCCTCGAATGCTGCCCAGCCAAGCGGCCGTACAATTTGGTGTCTCCTTCCCCAATTTCGACAGAGTTCCGGGATGACGCCTTCTTTCCTAGATCCTGGCCCAGGTTATCTGTACTGCAGTACGTGTATAGCCCGAGTCAAGAGTCTGATCCCCGACGGCCAAGGCACCACGATTTCACCGCTCGTTTCTACTTTGGGTTAGTGAGGGACGATAGCCTAACTTCAGTCGGCGCTGAGACAGCTGGTGTTGAACGTTCGACCTGGACTTCACCCTGAGCTTAGAACGGGACGTCCGGTCGTACAGGAGGACAACAAACCCTAATGGATCCGGCCGGAGTCGCTCCTATCGACAGGCGATCGCATTGGTGACTAGACTCGAACCTTGAAGTTTGTCACGTCTTTCCCATGCAGACGTGGAAGATCGCTCGCCGTGCGTCAGATTTGGTATAGTAGTCAGTCGCCCGCGTTCGGCTGTCCGCGTGGATCGCGCAATACGCACATATGTACTTGACCCTTCTGGTTCTTTTCCCTGAGGGGTCACGGAGAAGAAGGCTACTTGTAGGTTCCATACGGACGTGGCGATGACACCGTCGTTCGGTTGCGCCCCGCGTGGTCTCTTTGGTTTTCCCAGAGCAGTCAAGACTCACATGGTCATCGTGCATCGCATGGGAACGCGAGCCAGACGGGCATGCCGCATGGCAATGAGCCCTCGTTCGGTTGCGCCGTGGGTACGCACCTACACCTATTGGTGGTCACCGAAGCCACAGCCTGATCAGTTCTGCCAGGCCCCCCGCCCGAATCCGAGTCTATCCCATTTAGACTCTGCTCGGGCCTTTCTCGTTACTTCATTAGGCTAGCCAAGACACTGCCTTGAAGTCGGCTCAAGGTTTAGCTTTGGACACGCCAGCACTGCCAGCAAATGATCGGTCGCCGCCCTGTCCCGCCAATTCATGTCCATTTCCATTTCCTTTCGTTCTTCACCCGCTGTCTGATCAGGACTCAAGTCCTCACGCCTGTGTTTGGTATCGACGATAACGTTACGCATCGTTCGCCGTCTTTTACATATGTAGACGGGTGGAATGGAGGCAAGCGCAGAGTCGACTTCAGGTTTGAGAGGGTTGACGTCACCCACGAGGCGTTTTGTCGGTGTTCTGCCTCGCCTTGGCAGGGGCCAGCTACCAGGGTCAACATACTCTGGATACCCGACATCAACGGCCCCACACTCTGCACAGCGTACACTCACAGCAAGCGGGAAGGGAAAGATAGACACGAGATTGCATCACGTACATGCACCCTACGAAACACAAACGACGACAAGAACAACACTTGCACAGCTGGGGCTCACAGAACTCTCAAGGAGGCAAGATGATCTACAGACTCACATCGTATTCTTCATGTACAAGCGCCTACAACAACAGCAACGAGACAGCTTCAGCTTCGGGTAGGTAGTTTCTACTGCGTTCTTTGGTATATCTCTACGTTAGGACAGAAGATAAGCGAAACCCAACAAGGAAAAGCACAGAAGAGAAGAAAAGAGAAAAGGAGAGGACAAGGACAAGTGTAAGCAAAAGGCAAGTGTCGTCCATTGGTCGTGGATTAAAGACACGTAGACCATACCGCGATAAGATATCCTTGGATGCTGAAAACATCAGATCAATCCCATTCGATTCGACGAGCAAAGGCGCGCAGACAAGCGACAGCGCTAGGACTTGCACGGCGGTTTGGACGCAGCCGTTCCCCCAGCCGACGGTGCCGGAGGTGCAGACAAGATAGGTGGCTGATGCTGATGCGCCACCACAGGCCGGGGCACCGGCTCTCCCTGCTCTTGCTCCTGCTCCTGCTCGGGATCGGGGTCGGCATCGCCCGCGCGCGTATCCACGTCGACGGGCTTCATCGCATCCACATCCGTCTTGCCAACCGGGCTCTCGTTCTCACCCTCACCCGTGATCTGCCGTTGTGCATTCCGGCGTCTCATCGCCTCCTCTTCCTCCGCCCGGCGGATGACGTCCAACTCGCCTTGCACGGCGATCGCCTCGAGCCATTGGTGGTGCACAAGCTCGGATGCCTTGGCACGTCTGTCGGAGAAGAGTCTGAGCATTGGGGACAAAAAGGACGCGATCGCGTCTGCTTCCTCCTTGGGGAAGAGATACTTGTCATGCAGGACCGCGTCGAGCGGCCAGTAGCGCAACTTGTTGATATGCCGTAATTCACCTAGATAGGATGGGCGCCACTGTGAGCGGTGTGCACGGCGCGAGGGAAAATTTGGTAAGCGCACGCACCTTTGCGATTGAAGAATTCTGAGCTGTATTTACCAGAGAATGCGACCGATTTCGGGAACTCGCCGACGAGCTCCATGATTTGAGCGATGTGGTCGTCGTCTTTGCCATAACGCGACCCGGAGGCCGGATCAAAGAGATAATCACCACCTGTGATGAGCTCGAATATCTGGGTGGAGGTGTTACATAACGAGTCAGACGATCATTGTGAGAGGGTCTTACCACACATGCAACGCTCCAAATATCAGCGCTCGAACTCCAATTTGCGCCAAGGATAACTTCAGGACAGCGGTACTGTCGCGTCTGTATATCGTCCGTGAAATGGTGTTCCGTCCAGGTCGCTGGGGGTCAAGACATGAGCACTCGGAACAAAGATATTCAAGGGGCCGACATCACGACGACGTACCATTCCCTAGATCCGCAATCTTGACCGTGATTTTTTCCACGCCTTCGAGCACGCTCGAGGTTGTTGACGTGTCTGCGAAGCTTGGCTGGGGTGATTCTCCAGACATGATGGATGTCGAAGGCTTCGGGTCTGAGGAAGTCGGATCACCTGAGCCAGCGGGCTTCGTGGTGGATGGCCCTTGCGATTGCGAGGAACTAGCTATGGGAGGGTCGGGTGCCATCTGGGTGAGCAGCGATGGTCCTGGCGGGTTTGTCGGGTGGGGCGACGTCATCTTGTTAAACCCGGGGTCGAGGGAGACGTTGGAAATTCGGTCGGCGGTGATCTCGGTGGAGTCAGCTCTCCTGGAACTCGCGCTTCCTTCTGCGATGCCCAAGCTGGTGACGGGTGCGGATCCAGAGGGAACGTCTTTCATGACGGAGCCTGAGCCGTAGGAGTCGGACTTCGAGGTTGCTTCACCGTCTATCTTGCTCATGCCAAACGCGAGCTTATCGAACATGGGGCTGCTGCCATACGACGAGGACGGAGAGGGGAGCGGCTGTGATCCGGTGATGAAGACCGACTCGGAGCGCGGCGTCTGGTTGCCGCCGCGACCTTTCGAGGGTGGTACACCAATTAACCGGGAGCGGGGTGGAGTAGCGTTGGCAGCGGCAGCCAACTCAGCTTCGATGATGGACTCGACATCGTCGATGCAGATGAGCACGTTTTCCGGCTTCAAGTCTGTATCAAAGGTTATCGTGTGCCGGTATATCCCTCCCGCCATAAAAGCGCATGTGTAATAAAACAGGACGGACCAGTGTGGATGACGCCGCAACAGCGATGCATGTAGTCTAGGCCGAGCAAGACTTGTTTGGCTATTTGCTTGACCAAAGGCATGGGAACGCCCTTGTTCTGATGTCGTTTGATGAGACCGAGTAGATTCTCGCCAAGGACCTCGAACACCATGCAGACATGGGTGCCGTTTGGTCCCTTGTGTTTGAAGTGGTCCAGGAATGATATGACGTGCGATCTTCCGGGATGGGTGTGTGATGGGGAGGGCGGTGGATTTGGGTTCTCGGGTGTGGGTTGAACTGGAGGCGTGGAAGAAGTGATGAGACGTTGTAAAAGCTTGATCTCGTCGAGGGCGGTCTCGGTATATCTTGGGGCGGATTTGACCACTTTCAGGGCCACATGGCGATTTAACCTGATTTATGGGGGAAAAAATAAAATAAAATGATATATGAGAGACGGTACAGGAAGAAGTTGGCGGTTGCGTACTTTGTGTCCTTGGCAAGCCATACGGTCGAAAAGTGGCCCCAGCCGAGCTTCCTGACTACGACGTACCTACCGTCTGAAAATGTGTCGCCAATGTGGACGGGGTGATAGCCTCCCTTGACGTAGTCTTCCCAGTCCTCTTCCTCCTCTGTCATGATGGATGGTGAGTGAGACGTATAGGAACCGTGAGACATGGCGGTTTTTCGGGGGTATGCTGTAAACGAAAAACGATAAGGCCTTAGTGGGGGCACCGCGATAAGGAAGTCCGGAAATTCCGATTCGCAAAGGCGATAAGCATACCTGGAGTCTAACAGGGTATTACAAACTTGCGAATACGCGCAGGCCTGCTCGATGTCGGACACGATGTCAAGCACGCAACAGCGACGACGAGGGATGTCCTGTCCGCGTCGTTGCGCAGCAAAAGGGCGTCTTCTCTTCCACCCTGTGTTACCATATCAGGAAGGTACGGATTTCATATGATTGGTCCACTGACTAAGCATATCGCCCTTGCACACGACCAGCTCGACAAAAATCTGAAACTCGGGTTGATCCTTGCTTGATATTCCTGGCATCGCTGGATACGGTCTTGTGGAAGCGGGACGCGCTTCGTTGAGCCTTGGGTCGTCGTGTCTGATCCTTTTTTCTCTATTTTTTTTGGCCGTCGGGAACACCCTACACGAGCACTGGACGGTGCATGGTCGCTCACGCACAGACAGGACACAGAACCGACCCAGGGATGCACCCGCTTGGCCCGCTATACGGATACCTACCAACCAATTGCCAACACGTGTCTGCCTCGTGTATTGCGGCACCCCGGCCGGTATGCGCCCAGGTTTGATCCTGATCGATCTTCTGATGAGTCTTTCTCAGCAGCGTCAACCCCGCACAAGGCCAATTCTGACTCGTATCTTCCACGGATTCGGATGGCTTTTATGCCACCATGCAGTACCCACGTGTTGGGGAATGACTTTGCCTCTCTCTCCGTACAGCCCGTATAACCGCAGGATGCCCTCCTCTGCCAGCGCGCACATCCGCTAATTGTAGATTACGCGTCCCGAGTGGTTCTCGCTGCTGGATTACACGAGGCTCAGCTTCTGTCCTTTATCCTTGCCATCGCATTGTCTGCAACGTTGCGTGCGACCCGCACGTTGCACGTCCTTTCATCCCATCCACAAGGTGCTGTACCAAGAGCCCCTCCCTGGCGTCACTCGCCCAACAATACCGGTCTTGTATCCTTGCTGATGCCCGATGTTCGCTGATCTCGACGACGAACAAAGGTACCTTGGTTACCCCTCGGCGCTATGAAGTACTGACGTACAACTTTCTCATCAAGGGCCAACCTCGCCCACGAGCACCCCACCGATGTTCATTCTAGCCCTTCCTCACAATTGTCAACGGTGCCTCCATCCCTCGAGTCCCGACGTTCGAAACCAGCATCACGTCATCGCTCCCACACCACCACTGACGGGTCTAGTAACAGCTACCTCCTCGCACGTCTCGTCTCCCGCGAGGAAGAAATCCGCGAAATCAATGCAACACTGGCCGTCACCTCCGAACGCCTCGAGGCAGAATCATCCCGTGCCAGCGCCGCAGAGCGTCGGGCCCTCGACTACTTTCACCGTCTGCGGATCGCCACCGAGAGTCGTGAACGTGCGGAACAGGAATCGGCGAGACTTCGAGAGGAGCTCAAGCTGTACAAGATGCAACTCGATAACGCGCAGAAAGAGATCTTTCGAGCCCAAGATATCATCGATCAGGTGGCTTCCCAGCGGAACGAGGCAGAGGCAGATGCCGCGAGAGCGAGAACAAAGGCTCGGAAACTACAAGAAGAGAAGCTGGTCATGATCGCGCGTGAGGAGGGCCGCAGGGTGGGATACAAGGAGGGGTTGTCCATGGGCCGCAGGGTAGGCTATGACGAAGGTAGAGGGCGCCGGCTCCCAGGACCATCCAAACGACTTCCTTATGACCCTCTCTCTCTAGAGGACCATGACCAAGACCAAGACGAGGAGTTCGCGGACGAAGAGCGCATCGATCCACGGGCCCGCATCCAACTGCGTTCGGCAGCCTCGGCAGCCTCGGCAGCGTCCACTCGAGAACACCCGT
>JBBPLN010000116.1:0-41983 GCA_038089815.1 Sutorius eximius | reverse complement strand
GTTGATACCAATGATAGTGGCGGAAACTCGGCTTAGCATAGCCTTTGGGCGAAGGGTCCTGGAGAGGGACAACTGTGGTGGGACCGATGCTGGTCTTCCCCTAGAACTGCTGTCTAGGTTGGTGGACTCTGACCTGTAAGTTGTGGGCGACAAGAGGAGGAAGCAGGTTCTGAATTGTGCGAAGCGGTAGGTATGACAGAGGGGAACTAGCTTAGCCTGAAGTGGTCAAAAGGCTAAGGTTTAAGTACTACGCTGGGCAAAGGGTTCTGCGGCAAGCTGTGGCTAAAGAGGGCAAAATGAAACACAGCCTATGAAGGTGGTGTGAAAGATAACGAAATGAAGCATAACCTATGAAGGCGATGCGGAGAGTAACGATCAAGATATACCCGAGGTGTTGGTAAAGGAGAACACGAGGCTATGTAACGAGAATAGCCTTAGGAGGTGGTGTCCGTAACGATGAGGGATAATCCTGGGGGAATCCCGGGCGAGGCTATGGAAAGAGTTACTAGTGAAACGAAGCAGGTAGAAGTATATCGTAGGAGAAGAAAAGTGTACCTGATAGACCAACTCGTAACATAAATCCTCCTTTTGCAGTATTCTAGATGTCCTCAAGGGTCCGGTATCCAGTCCTTTCCATCCAATGTGGTCCGGTTTGCATCTGATTTGAGTCCGGTTCGATTTCTGACCGGAAATTCACTTATCTGACTTATCCAACCAGAAATCTATGTGATCTGGTCCGGATTATGCTGGTTTTGGTCTGGAATACCTGTATTTTGGTTCGGACCTATTGTTTCTTGCTTATTCATTCATGATTATGCTTATCTTTGACCTTCGGAATGTGTTCCAATGTGTTTAGACATGTACCACATGTACCTGTCATTTCCTTGGTTACAGTCTTGGGTATGCCCAGACTATAAATTTTGTACTGATATTCCTAGAATATCATCTTGCGCTCCTTGCCTTGATCACCCATCATCTCTAAGTCTCCCATCATCATCAGCATCATCATCCGGACCTCGTTCTATCCAGAATATCGTTTTCTTGTCTCCAGACCTCCTTCTAGTCCGGAATATTTGTTTTCAGGTCATTCTCATTGTCCAAATCATCCAGACCACTCTCCAGTGCTGCAGTCAGTCTCAGCAAACCCTTCTACACTAACAACCTTACCTACAGAACCCCTGGGACGAACCTATTTGCCCTACCCCACCTTTTACTATTCTTACATCATGCACCCTCTTTGTTAACATTGAAGGCATCGCTCACAAGGTTCTCTTTTATGTCATGTCCTGTGGCAAAGAGAACATCATCCTTGGACACCCATGGCTAAATATGGCCAACCCCATCATCAATTGGGCCAACCAGATCCTAACAATCCCCGAGACCACAGATCAATCAAAAGATCTGTACTACCTTCATGTAGCTGATTGTCACCGACATGATGTGACCTACCAGACAACGCCCCTTCCCTGACACCACAAGGTAGACCCAGTATGGGATGCTAACCTCTACAACTACCTTGACGTGGACCCCAACGCTGACACCAAACCAGCATACCCACACCTCTACTCACAGCATGCTCTAGCCAACCACGCTATGCACTGAGTAATACGACCTGGGTCCTGATACATTCCCTGTGCACAGATAGCCAAGCTCACCATGGCTACAGAACTCGCTATGATGGCCGAGAAAGCCAAACCAAAGGCCATGTTACCAGCCAAGTACAATGACTTCACCTCTGTCTTCTCCAAAGAAGCAAACAACTACGTTCCCCCAACTCGCCCTTATGACCACGAGATCAACCTTGATGACACCTTCAAACCAAAGATTGCCAAGGTTTACCTGCTCACCCCCAACAAGCAGAAAGCCACTGAAGACTTCCTGGAGGAAAACCTTGCCTCAGGAAAGATCTGCCCCTCAAACTCCCCTCAGGCGTCCCCCTTCTTCTTTGTAAAAAAGAAGGATGGCAAACTTCGCCCCTGCCAAGACTACAGATACATCAATGAGCACACCACTCATGATGCCTACCCCCTCCCTCTCATCTCTGACCTCATGGACAAACTCAAGGAGGCACACATCTTCACAAAGTTCAACATCTGATGGGGCTACAACAATGTCCATATCAAAGATGGACACCAATGGAAAGCCACCTTTATTACACATAAGGGGCTCTATGAACCAACAGTGATGTTCTTTGGACTCACCAACTGACCCGCTACCTTCTAGAGGTTCATGAATGACTCCTTCCATGATATGATCGCTAAAGGATGGCTCATCATTTACATGAATGACCTCCTTATCTTCTCTCCAGATAAGGCCACCCACGAGGAATGCACCAAACATGTCCTCCAATGTATGAAAGAACTCGACTTGCATCTCAAACTTGAGAAATGCTCGTTTGCCACTTCCAAAGTTGAATACCTCAAAATGATTCTAAAATCCAGCCAGATGGCCATGGACCCCATGAAACTTGAAGGAATCGCCTCCTGGCCCACCCCAGCCAAGCTTCGTGATGTCCGCTCATTTCTTGGGTTTGCTAACTTTTATCGGAAGTTCATTCCCAACTTCTCCAATGTCGCCTGACCACTTCTCAACCTCACAAAAAAGACTCACCTGTGGGATTGGTCCCCCACATGCCAACATTCCTTTGACCATCTCAAGGAACTCTTCACCTCCTCCCCAGTCCTCCAACTCCCGGACCTAACGAAACCCTTCGCAATCTCCATGGATGCTTCCAAATGGGCCTCAGTGGGGTGCTCCTTCAAGCAGATACCAATGGTGATTGGTGCCCCTGCTCGTACCTCTCCCAGGCATTCTCCTCAACTGAACGTAACTACAACATTTATGATCAAGAACTTCTCACAATTATGTGAGCCCTTCACGCATGGTGCCACTACCTTTATGGCCTGTTGAGGTCTTCACCGACCACAAAAACCTCACGTACTTCAAGTCACCTCAGTATCTTAACAGTCAACAAGCCCGATGGCTACTCAACCTAGCCGACTTTGACCTATGCATCACCCATGTCCCTGGCTTCCAACTTAAAGGACCAGATGCCCTATCCCGCCACCCCGACCACTGTGACAACTCCAAGGACCCTCAAGCAGTCACCCTCCTGCTGCCTGACATCTTTGTCAACCTCATCAACATCTCGCTCTCAAACCACATCACTGAATTGTCCAAGGATGACCCCCTCATGCTCAAGGTCCTCCAATCCCTCTCAACAGGGATACCATCCTCCCTCTGCTCCCATCTTGCCGATTGGCAGGTCACTGACAGCGTCCTTACCTACCAATGCTGTATCTATGTTCCCCCCAACAACACCCTTTGCCATGCCATCCTCCAACAATGTCACAATCACACCTCCACCAGCCACCCCAGATATCTTAAAACTTGCCAACTTGTCTCCTCCGAATTTTGGTGGCCCAGACTTGCTCAATACATACGAAAGTACATTGAAGGATGTACCACCTGCCAACAGAATAAGGCAAACACACACCCAACATCTCCCCCCCTTGTCCCTATTCAGTCCTTGGTGACTTTCCCCTTCCAACAGATCTCTTGCAATCTCATCACTGACCTCTCCCTATCTGACAGCTTTGATTCCCTATTGGTCATGGTCGACCATGGGCTTACCAAGGGGGTGATTCTCTGCCCCACGAACAAAACCGTGACCACTGAGGGTGTAGTGATGCTCTTTTTCCACAAAGTCCTCACCCACTTCAGATTTTTCTCCAAAATCATCTCTGACCATGGACCTCAGTTCGCCTCCACCCTAGCCTGAGAACTCGGGAAAATCCTCAAATATGACATCTCCCTCTCCACAGCATACCACCCACAGACTGATGGAGAGACTGAATGAGTCAACCAAGAGATGGAGACTTATCTCTGCATCTTCTGCAGGTCTAACCCGACCTCCTGGGCTGAACACATCCCCCATGCTGAGTTCGCCCATAATCACCACCCTCACTCCACTACAGGGAGATCTCTGTTCTATCAGAAATCAAATAAGTCAATCAAGAGATGGAGACCTACCTTCACATCTTCTGCAGCTCTAACCTGACTTCCTGGGCCAAACATATTCCCCATGCTGAGTTTGCCCACAATCACTGCCCTCACTCCATCACAGGGAAATCTCCATTCTATCTCATGATGGGATATGAACACCATGCCCTTCCTTCAGTTATCCCTGAAACAGATCTCCCCACTTTAGAACTCCAACTCAAGAACCTTCTTGCCGCTCGAGAAGAAGCCCTTGCTGCCCATGAACTCACACACCAAGGTATGGCATTGAGATCTAAGAAACCCTTTACCCCCTTTAAGAAAGGAGATAAGGTCTGGCTTGAAGCCAGGAACTTGAAGTGATCTGTCACCAACCCGAAGTTTGCTGCAAAAAGGGAAGGACCCTTTACCATCACGGAAGTCCTATCTTCCACTGCCTATCACCTCCGACTCCCCACAACATGGAAGATCTACAACATGTTCCACACTTCCCTCTTATCACCCTATCATGAGAATGCCGTCCATGGACGGAACTTCCCAGCTCCACCCCCGAATCTAGTAGAAGGCGAGGAAGAGTACAAGATTGAGAAGATCATACACCACCGTGGCAACAGACCCCAAACCTGTTCCTTCCTGATCTGATGGAAAGGTTACTCTGCCGAAGAAGACTTGTGGGTCCCAGAACAGGACTTGAAAAATGTGAAGTCCACACTGGATGATTATAAGAAGTCTCACCCTCACGCCTTTCCCCAGCATCCCTCTTCCTCATATATTACCACCACCAAACTTACCTATGGCTATTACTCTTCATGTCATCAATGACAACACCCACACATCATCACCTGTGCCACACCCACCTATGGTTCTTCTGCCAGTTATTCCCTCATCTTATCAGAATCTGGCTGACGATGCTCGTTCTCTCTCATCTCTTCAGACTTTGACAGACTCTATTTCCTCCCCTTCTACTCTTAGGTCTCCTTCCCTCGCACCCTCTGAGGTCAAGAGTCTTTCAGGCCTCAAGCCTATTTCTACTGTAGCTACTCCCAGATGGGTCACATCAGCCCTTCCTCGCCCCATTACCCTGGTCTCTATTACGTCCACCACATCCCCTGCTATCCCATGCCCTCCTCCCATCCTCTCCGTTGAACTCCCCAAGTACACCCACAACCTCTGTCAGGACTTCCCTGACATTGACTACATGTGCAACATGTGCCATTACCTTGATGACTTGTGTATGCGCCCAGGAGGAACTCCATGGATCACTAAACACCCTTGCCTACCAACTCTGATTCGGAGAATTCGTAGAGGATGTGGACCACTACCTTAAGGACCTAGCACAGTCCCATGACCTCCCCCATCCTGTCACCACCACTGCACCATCTGCCTCCTCATCCCCACTCTCATCCAGTGAACTCCACTGGATTGACTTGGTTGAAGCTGCTGAAGCTCACCAAACTGGAGGGCATGGCACCCTCAAGCTCATCCCATCACACCCCAAATACCATAATGCCTGCTTCCATTGTCACTGTCTTGGCCACCAACAGGTCCGCTGCCCATTCTACCAATGCCCCATATGCCTCCACTGGGAACCTAATCATACCCAGGGATAGTGTCCTGCGGTATGACAGCCAGCCTGCCAACAGTCCTCCTCCTCCACAACATCCTGAGGATCACGTACCTCACATAGCTTGCGCAGTTCATATAACCCTGCACCCTCCTGAGTGCCCAGAAGATCCCATCATTCCACCGGTCCTACCTGGAACAACGGACATGCTAATCAGACCAGGCATGCACACCCTCACGACCGTTCCCCATACCTCCACAACCACACCCCATCCCCTGACTTTGGGGACAATCCATGTGATGACATTGGCTATGGTAACATGACTGGCTCTCTCACAGTGTTTGACTAAGGAGTGTCCTCAATGGAGCTCAGACATAGATGGGGGGTAATGTTACAATTCATTTCTTTCTCCTGTCTCATTCGTGCGCACACTTTTGCCTTCTGTCCTTTATCTCAATGCATGCACACTTGGACTCAGTTTTGTTTCATCTCATGCTTACTTACTCCACACCCTGAACCCCATCTCCACTTGATTCATAAGCATGCTCCACCCAGTGATGTCACCTGTACATGTATGCCTTCCCCTTTTGTACTGTTTGTACATATTTACCCATTTGGGTATATATACCCTCATGCATAGCCACAGTAGCCTTAAGCTACTTCTCCCTTGTACTGCCATCATCGCATAGCAATACAACCTTGCTTTACCTCCTTGCTCTCACTTCTCCAGTTAACCTCTGCTCTGAACTTGTGTCAGCTTAGCCTGTTGCTGTCTCGTCTCCACAGTGGGTCTGAGTACTGCCTTGGCATATACTCCACCACTAGCTGAACTCTTGCCCTGGCATGGTTGTATAAACCTTTGCCCCAGACTTGTGTCAGTGTCTACCTGCCATGCTCCTGTCTCTCGTTGGCGCAATCTAGCACATGCTTGCACCTCCTCAGCTTTAACCTTGCCTCAGTACTTCTTCAAGGGCTATGCTCAACCTCACCACAGGCCAGGCATAACACTGAGGGAGATGGATTGAAGGAAACAGACAGTTCTTGTTCAGTGGAATTTGACTGGGGAGTATCATCTGAAGCACTCCTGCTTGATTGCTGTCCAGATGCCTTGCCAATAGAATTAGCTTTGTCAGGAGAAGCCTTATTGGGAGATGATTCACTGGTAGAGTTGGCAGGACCTTCCTGCATGGGAACTGAACTTCCCTGTGACTCTTCCTGCTGTTTAACACTGAATCCTTGCAAGCCCCTGCCCTTGGAGCACTACATGATGGGATACATCTGATCATAAAATTGGAATCCATGGTTTTTGTATGGGGTAGAGACAGGATGTTTCTATGAGACCCTAGTCAGTGCAACATTGAACACAATGCTGAAAAGTTGACATATCTTGACAAATGCATTCCATACCTCTTCATTCTCAGTGCTGATATTAGCTCCTAACTCAGATGAATATGCAAATCCTGAAGAACCAGCTATGAGATCAGTGACCTCATAGATTTTCTTAAGCTGATGACACTGTTATCAGTGAGGATCAGGTGAAAAATACCAAATGAATCTTACATGGCTCCATTTCTTTTTCATGCTTTCCCTGTTTTCAGGCCCCCTCTTGTCAGGTTCACAAGTTTTGGGAAATTGGTGATACTTTACTTTGCCATAATGTCACCTTGAAGGACAAGTTGGATCTGGCTTCAGAGTGACAAGCTATAACTTGGTTGATCAAGAACTCAATGTCATTGTTGCTCCAGGATGCTGAACTGGCAGCTTCTAATGCTGCCTTGTCCTTTCTTGGTGAAGATCATGCAGACTTACAAGAAGGCATGTTGCAATCCTCAAATGCTCAATGAGGATATATCCTGGGCAGCTGCAGCATCTCAACAGTATTCAGCAGAGTTCAAACCTGGGATAAGTGGCTCAAAAGTCACTCCCCCAAAACCAAGGTTTTCTCTGGTTCACTTTGTTACCACATGTGACCTAAGTCTGACTTTTGGGACAGGAGCCCTGCAGTTATAATATATAATGAAGATGAGAACCCTGGTTCTCACTGAGTTCAAAGGAAGGTGAACACAGATGGTCAGGCACTGTGTCAAAAATTCCATAACAGGTCAGACCCAATGTCAAAATTTTTACACATAAGCAGACTGTAGTGGAAGAAGATTGTCTGTATTGGTGTGATTAGGAGTACTTATCAGTGAACATTGTCAGGAGGCATGCTTGTCCAGAGTTAAAAATAGACAAATTGGGCAAGACAGAAAGAGGGCCTCACTCTGTTCACCCAACTTGGTGTCAGCATTGGGCCCAAGCCAGCCTGAGGCCAGAGATCAGGATGGAGGGGTGGGCAAAGGAGCTCCTTCCAAAGATCTGACAGTTGAGATGCTCCAGATGAGGAGGATGGTAAGATGAAGGGGAATGAGGGCACAAGTTGAGGAAGGAGACTCCAGTGTTGCCGCCTTCGGGTGACGGAAGCAGGCCATGGACTTCATGTAATTTATGAACCATGTACAAGCACGTACGTACCTAAGCACCATGCACATACCACGTTGGCCACCCACTAGCGCGCTTACTATCTTTCGAAGGTTACCACGTATCCATCTAAACCACCCTCTCGATCTTGTCATCGACCTCTCGAGACTCTCGTGGAGGTGATAGCCACTACCAGCGACGGAGCGTACAGTATATAAACTGCAGCAAATCCTCAGGCTCACAGCCTACAGGTCAACTCCCTCTGAGCGTCTGAGTCCCCGACGAGCCATGTTGACTCGGAAACCATACGATGGGCCAACCCGTCAGCTGGCTCTCGCATTCGATATTGGTACTACTTACAGTGGTATCTCGTTTTCTATCCTCCAGCCAGGTGAAATTCCTCAGACCCAGGGCGTGATGAAGTGACTCTATTTGTTTCCCATCGCCGCATGTTGTCTTGACAATGTTCTAGGTATCCTGGACAGGGACAAGTAAGCGACTGCAAAGTCCCATCTGTGATGTACTACGATCCAGATGGAAAGCTCCAAGCAGTCGGGTACGAGGCGCTCGCGGATGATGTGGTTGAGACCGCGGCGACTGAAAATTGGGTGAAGCTGGAATGGTCCGTTTTAGATGCATCTGCTAGCGTCTACTCATGTGGTGGCAGGTGGAAGCTTCATCTCCGGCCGAGGCATCTCTCTGCCGCACACATCAAAGATAGCGACATCCCGCCACTCCCAAGGGGCAAATTCATCAAGCATGTTTTGCGGGATTTCATCAAATATCTTTTTCAGTGTGCCGAAACATACATTCGGGAATCTTACCCCAGCTACATATGGGACTCGGTCAAGGATGACATCCACTTCATCTTCACGCACCCAAACGGTTGGGAGGGTGCGCAACAACAACAAATGCGACGTGCGATCGAACTTGCCGGGCTCGTCCCTGGTACTCTCGAAGCACGTGGCCGGGTGCGCTTCTTGACGGAAGGCGAGGCGGGTCTTCACTTTTGCATCTGGGACTTGTTCGCGTCGGGGGTACCTAACCAATCCGAGTATCCTGATGGACAGGGAGTCGTTGTGATCGATGCTGGCGGTGGTACGATCGACTTGAGCATGTATTCGATGAAGTTTGATCCGATCTTGTTCGAGGAGATTGCGCCTGCAGAGTGTTGAGTCTTTCTACTATTCCACCTGGGACGGGATTTCTGCTCATCCTCTTTGTTTTCTCCAGGCCGTCTGCAGGGTTCGGTATTCGTGACGCGCAGAGCGAAGGGGCTATTGGAAGGCAAACCGTTCCTCGCTGTTTTGCTTCTTAGTATGCTGATGGGTTGGGAAAACAGAAAAGCTCAAAGGGTCGCGTTACGACACGCCTGAAATGATAGACGAGATCACGAATACGTTCGACCAGACCACAAAGCTTCGCGTCTCCAACGATGAAAGACCGGCCTACCTCAAGGTGGGCAGCCTCCGCGAAAACGATGTGGACCACGACATTAAAGCCGGAAAATTGAAGCTTTTGGGGTAGGGCTCCTGATGCTGACATATTGCTTGTGATGAGTCTAACTTCCCTGACTCCAGGGACGAACTCACGCCACTCTTCGACGACTCTATCAATGCCATCATTGATGCTTTCGAACAACAGCACAGGGATGTAGCCGTACCTATCACCGTACGTGCCACTACGTTGCCAAAATACAGACAGGAAACTGAAACCTGTGACCGCAGATGGCTTTCCTTATTGGTGGATTCGGAGCGAACGATTGGCTTTGGTCACGACTCCAGTCGTATTTCGAGTCGCAGGGCATCGAACTTTCTCGTCCTAATAGAGTGTACGTACACGTCTTCGCTCGTGCAGCAGAAATATTTCATTCATTGGATCAGTCACAAGGCAGTCCCCGATGGAGCTCTTTCGTTCATTGTCGATCACCTGGTGAAATCACGCGTAGCACGTGCTACGTATGGTTCGCCATGTGTAGTCACGGCCGACCCGAATGATCCCGAGCATCTTTCCAGGAAAGAAACCTGGTTTACGGATGTGGCTGGAGACACTGTTATCCCAAACGGCTTCCAAAGCATTCTTCAAAAGGTCTATTTCAGTTCGTATGCGATGTCTGAAGCTGATACATCTCTCTCGCAGGGGGTCCGTGTCAATGAAACTAAGGAATTCCGCTGTACATTTCATCTGGATCGAGCGAATCTGTCGGACTTTAAGGTCGGGAAGACGGCCATCAGTTGCTATCGAGGCACCCTGTCAGATCCCCAGTTCACTGATTGTGACGCAGGCAGGTCCCTTACCATGACTACAATGGCATTCTGACTGGATCGCATTAGATTCCTTCTCGACACTCTGTATTGTTCGTTTTGATGTGAGAGAAGCAGCAAAAACTCTGACACCGAGGAGAAAAGTGTTCGGACAGGGCTTTTTCTATACCCTCCGCTATGATGTCATCATTTTATTTGGATCCGCAGAGTTTAGTGCGCAAGTCGCTTGGGTGGAGAATGTGAGTTGTGCCGAAGCCAAGTCGCTGTACTTTCTGACAGGATGGTTTTTGCAGGGTGTCGAGATAAGGTGAGCTATAGTCCGGTGACACCGGTGACTTTGTCTGACTTTTGGGACAGGAGTCCTGCAAGAATGATATACGACGAGGACGCCTGAGTCTCGTTCAGCCAATCGGAGGGGGGTGAGCGAGAATGGTCGGGCGCGGTATCAAGTTTCATAAGCAGGCAGTATCTTGCAAGATTGTGTGCGTCGCTCTGTATCAGACTGTATTGGATGGTCGGCTGCGTTCGGAGCGACCTGGGGGATGACAATGAGCTCGGAGGGTGTTGCCAAACCGCCACGGGGATGGAAGCTGGTTGTGGATTTCATGTGATTTATGTATGGAGCGCACTGTTTTACATTCTCGTGTTAGATGTTACTGCAAGGAGCTTTTACCTAGCAGTGAAATGTCGGCGTATCGTGGTCTAAGGACACATCGGTGTAAGTATGACTTTCTGACGGCGCCAGCGTACCCCATTAGCAAAGATCTACCTCGAGTTGATCCAGGTATATATTAGGAACCACCGAAACGTGCCGTTGGATAACTAGCGCTCGGTTGTCCCAGACTGGTCCTCTGCCTGACACGCAACGCCAGACAATTTTCTGAATTTGCCCTGCATCCACACCCTGTACATCTTTAGTTGCCTCTTCCGATTTACGAGCAACCTCCGATCTATCCCTAACTGTTCGACGGTGAACAGAGGGTGAGGAGGACAGTTTGCGAGGGGGCTGAGGAGGTTGGGGTGAATGGTGACCGGTGGGATGGCTGGGGCTGGATCCTCGAGTGAATGGGTCGATTGGTCAGGCGGCGGCCTGGGGAGCAGTGCTGGCGAGGCAAAATCGTGCATTGGTGGGGTGTGGGCTGGGGGACTTGAGATCGGAGTCCCGCCGTTTTCCTCCTGATCGTGAGACTCTGTCATTTCCTCTGTCGTTCGAATCGTCGTCGATCCCGACGACGCGCGGCATCCGGTGAACATCAACGCCAATTCATCTTTCGATGCACGAGGGTATTTGCATGCGGTGAAAAAGCGGCGGATCAAGCACCTACCTAGCTCAAAAAAGTACACGCGTGTCTTGTCGCCACGAATATAAAAGTTGTCTTCCAGCATTCTTCCCGCTTTGAACCGGAGCTGGGTGAGATCGTATCGGCCATAGTCGCGGACCAGGATGACGCCACCTGGTTTCAGCATCTGCGGGACGGATAAACTATGAGCGCGGTGTCAAAGGGGGGGACATACGCGGTGGATATTGGCAACGGCCTTTCCCCATTCGTTGGGGTGCAAGGCGCTTAGTACGAAGACGCAGAGTATAATGTCGACTGCGGCTGGTTCGACACCTGGGGGGAGTGTACCCTCGGAAGTGAGGTCCCATACCGCGGAATGAATTGAGCCAATTGGCGGGTTGCTGTATAGAGGATTGTTCTGTGCGCATACACGGAGTTTTCCAGGGCAAACATTGCAAAAGGAAGGCGGATGCACTTGCCTGCACTAGCTTGACTGCATGCGCGGAGTAATCATATGCCCGGATCGTAAGCCGAGGGTTCTTGTTCGCGGAAAGCAGTGGGAAGGCGGCATTTCCGGCACCTTGACTAGATTATTCAGAGGAGACGTGGGCTGTACCACGCAAGCTAGCGCCTCACCACATCCGATTTCACAAATAGTGATCTCTCCTGCCTGATCGGCAGTAATCGAGTTGGTTGTTAGGGTGCGGGCAAGAACCAGGCAATGCACATACATCAGATTCCGCAGCAGCCAATAATTCTGGGAATTCAAGATGCAGCCTAAGTTTAAGTGAGACGAGGCTATTCGATCATTGGCATAGCAAGGTACCATTTCCTGTCGCGAAAAAAGTTGTCTGCATTGGTTTTGTAAAAATTGTCCCTTGTCGTTCGTGTTAAAACACAGACTCGGTGCGAATGGACCATGTTCCTTACCAGTATTTGGCAGGCTTTGAGTTATACTTTTCTTTATCTGCGTCAGGCACGGGAGAGAACCGTTGTTTTCGGAGTGAAGAGGCAATGTTCTCAGCCTGGTCTTCAGGAGGAGGGACATGATCCCATGCATTCTGTGTCCAGACGTCCGCGTCGTCCGTCAGAAATCTGGCAGAGTCTTGTCGGTACTAAACACGACTCGGAGAGGCTTGCTCACCTGGAACCAAAAGGGGGTTTCTCAGCACCAATGTCGTGCACGGACGAAGTTAATTTGGGGATTCTTGCCATGCCGATCAAGTAGGAATGAGAGTATGATGGATCGCACAATGGCTGTCCCTGGTTAAGCTTGACCCGGCCACGCGTCCGAGTATGGCAGACCATCCGGGGTCAGCACCGCCCACCACGACCGAGTCTCGGTCCACCGCGACGACAGGTTCGCACGAGACAGCTGCTGTGCCTAGCCAATACGATGAGTATTAAGGTCTTTTGGTTTAATGAGGGTTGGGATCGTATTTTGTGAACTTGCACGTACCAAGTCGGTCATTGCAACGGCCGAGGTCCGGTGTGAATATAATTCTTTGCTTGCGACGGCGGGGAGGCTACGGCGACCTTGACTTGTCTACACGCATATCACTGCGCTCCCTGGTCCAAGATCGCCCCAGACCAGCCTCGACATCGTCCTCCACGTCGCTCTCGCTAGTCACGCCAACGCCGAGCTCGACGACAAGGACCCCACAGCCGGCGCAGTTACCCCAGTGTGATCCTCGCTTGTTCCGTCATGTCTTCTCTCCAATCCAACCCTAGACCGCCTCCACCCGGCGACGAGGATCTCCAGCATCTCTATGACGAGGTCTGGCGCATCTTTGGTGAAGAATCCGCCTCACCTACAGAGCGCGCACCCCTCAGCGCCGTCATCAACCACTATCCCAACGCTTTTCGCGCAGAACCAGATCCAGCTAGTCCCCCTGTACCTACAGCGAGACACTCCCCGCCTCGCATCCCTCGTACGTACCATCCTCTTCACTTGCTCGCGTACGGCCTCACAGCTGCGCATCAGAACCACCACCTCCTGAAGTTCGCCTTAATGTCGACTCTGCCGTTTCTCCTACCACCCAGAGACGACTTCGACCATTGCCCCTTCCCCCTGGCGCAGTTCCTCCACAAGTTTCGAGTCCCACGGATCCCCATGTTGCAGAAGTCTCGCAAGCTGTGTCCAATGCCTCTCGCCCAGGGACAGCGAACGTCGACAGGTACGTCAAGCTGAAACCGTTGTCTTGCCGTTCTCACGCATTCGTCTTTAGCCGTCGTCAATTACCACAAGCACCTGGCCCACAGTCCTCTGGCTTCATGACTGGTCGGGGCTCGACGGGGTCCGTAACCTCGCCGACTTCTCCTGCAAAACCAATCATGAATCCTCAATCGGACATTGGACCCAATATCTACAAGCCAGTTCCAGCCGTTCCAGCCCATCCTAATGGCAATAATACTTCAGGCGCCGACGACATCCGTGATCAGTTAACTCGCAAATCTTCCGCACGACCCCCCGGTGCCCTTGCACCGACGATCCCAGGTTATAAAGGCCATTATGACGAGAATTCCCTCCTTGACATGTACGCTACAGACGAACACCTCAGGAACCGTCCACCTCATCAACAACCACTTGGACAACCGAGATACACGGATGCGTATCCGCCCGCCAATCCTCGTCTGCCTCCAGACAACAACGCTAATGCACCTTTAAATTCACATGTCAAGGATTTTCAACCCCCACATCCACCACCATCGGATTTCATCAACAGTACGTTGTTCATCCGAATACGTGAATGGTATCGCTGATGTAGCTGCACTCACAAGATGCAAACACCGGCGTGGGCCGCGCAACTTCAACAGGATCAACAGTCTCGTCGGCTCAAACAAATCTACTTGGACGGAATTTGTCAGCGACCACCACAGCTACTACTTTCAGCGACTATCAAGGATCCAAAGGTGGCTCTTCAGTAATCTCGACGGACAACTCCTATGCTTCCTCGGCTGCTGGACCATCTACTGTAGGATACCCCGAAACTTATGACGATTCTCCAAACGGCTACGCTATCCAAGGGGCCAGTACAGATTCGTTCGACCGCACCCGGCCAAGCGATTACGGTGCTGCTGGCAGCTCCGGGGGCGCTTTGGCTGATCAGGAAGATGAAGACGACGAGTACTTTACTGACAGCGACGATCCGGATCCGGATCGTTTCGTAAACTTCAGTCTACTTTCTCATCTTGCTGTTAGACTGCGCGATAAAGTTCCAAGAGGCACGCATGTCAAGAGCAGCATACCCTACCCCCGTGCTTTTACTGGAAAAGACATTGTTGTACGTGGACATGTTCTCAGAATTCGTCGTGTGGATCCTGACGACCCATTCAAAGTCGACCATTCAGTCCCAAATTCAGCGAGAATTGCTGATAAACCACGGTGTCTCTACTGCGGATCGTCGTGCGGCCTTACAGGTAGCGCGCAGCCTCCAAAGTCAACTCTTCTTTTATGAAGTTGAGTGGGGCGATAAACCGCTCCAGGACGGAGTCGAGGACGTGTACATGTTCCTGGACGACCTCGAGGGTGGTTCGGAATCACAACGGGAGAGAGAGGAACTGCCAACGGCCGTGATCACCATGCTCACAAAGTGTTACACCTCAACGTGTAGCGAGGAAGATCCGTGTTATTCATGGGTTTGTCCAAGACGACGCGTAAGGCATCTGATTGCATTCTTTACACGAATTGATATCGTTCCAGGCGGCCCTCGTAACAGACATTGCCCCAGCACCTGAACCTGATCTCACGCTCCGTGTAAGTTGACAGATGGGTTCGAAAGTTGCACTTACGGTGTTGCGTTAGGCCGACTCAGACTGGTTGAACACGGTGGACCCCACCATTCTTCGTAGTCTTCCGGAGAGCGAGATTCATCGCCAAACGTATGTTTCAATGGTGTTCGGCATCATTTTCCTCACGTTTTTGGCAAAGGATTATACATAAAACGATCAGTCAAGAGGAACAATACGTTCAAGATCTCGATTCGGTCGAAGCAGTTCGTCGCAGTCGTTCCCAACACCTGATTCTTCGCTCACCTCTTCTTAGTTATTCATTCGCCCGCTCCGCCGCGCAACGCACATCATGCCTGCCCCTCAACTAGGTGAATTTATCGAGGAGGTGTTTGGCAACATCCTCGACCTGCGGGAATGCAACAAACGCCTCGTCGAGGCGATGTACGTTCGTCAGCGCGAGCAGTCCCCAATCATTCAGAGGATTGGAGACGTTTTCGTCGAGGCTGCGAGAAGCTTCCGATACGCATATCCTACATATGTCGCCCGTCTCCCTTTGGCTGAGAAGCGATTCAAGGAAGAGATAGAAGCGAATGCTAATTTGAGGCTTTTCCTCGAGGTTCGTGGTGATCTTTGCGCTGGATACCGTCGAGTGTTTGGCTTATTCTTGTGTGGTTTCGTTTGATTTGCAGGAATGCTCACGCCAATCTGTGAGGCAGCAAGAGTCTCGGCGTTTGGACTTGAAACATTTCTTGTCGCGGCCTTCGGAACATCTCCAAAAGTATCCTCTTGCCCTCGAAGCGATCATGAAGGAAACCACGGAAGGCAACCCGGACGCGTATTACCTTGCCGAAGCCATCCATGCCATCAGGGACCTGCAGAACGTTGCGCAGTTGCGTACATTCCAGGCGGCCATGTGTAAAGGTCCCACTGGCAAGTGGGAATGGCATGACCTGGTTCCTAGTGAAGTGAGGGAAGGTCTGAGCAAGTCCGAGGCGAAGCGCCAGGCGTGAGTAAACCGTCTTTTTGGAGAAAGTGGTTGGGATTGAGCGATACTTTTAGGATCATCTTTGAGTTAATCAAGGGTGAAATGGGTTACGTGAAGGATCTGGAGAACATTGATACGGTACGAGCCGATGGTCGGTGATTCTGATAACCATAGCTGAGCATCCAAACTTTGTTAGATGTACATCCAGCCACTGCGGATGCAAGACCCTCCCATCATCCCGCGGGAAAGGCTAGAGAGCTTTATCACAGATGTGTTCTACAATTTCGCAGAAATCCACGGTCATCACCGCAAGCTGCTCGATCAGTTGCACGAGATCCAACGCGAAGAGCATCCCACGATTAAGAGTGTCACGGCGGCGGTATTTGATGCTGCGTTGAGCTTCCGAGAAGCCTACATGGAGTACATTCCGCACTATCCGATTGCGGCATACCGGATAGATGACGAGACGGCCAACAACTTTGAGTTCAAGACCTTTGTTGACGTATGTGTACCATTCCACCACAAGCCTCCCTGACTGCGGTGCTGATCCCTTGTAGCAATGTACGCGTCATCCCGACGCCCACCGTCTAGACATGAAAAACTTCATTAACCGTCCCATACCTCGACTGTTGCGGTACGAGTTACTTCTGAAGGGTATACATGAGGAGACTCCAGCGAACCACGAGGATCGCGAGGCCATCCCACAGGTTCTTGAGATCATCAAGTCGCTTGGAAAGGATACCGAGCCGGGCGTTGAGTCTGCGAAGCAAAAGGTGCAATTGTGGTGCTACAACTCGAACATCGTGTTTAAACAGGGAGAGGCCGTGGTACGTCCGACGGTGACATTGTTTGTACCTGTTGAATATAGTGCTGACGAGGATGGGAAAGGATATGGATTTGCTGAACGAGAATCGGTCGTTGGTTCACGCTGGCAAACTGTTGAGGCAGCCAGAGACCGGTTTCGAATGGAGTGGATGGACAGAACTCTTCGTCCTTTTGTTCGACAATTACCGTGAGTCGTGGCAAACTACCTGTCCATTCTCTTGTTGACGAGCGGGTGTAGTGGTCCTGACAAAGCCAAAGGATAAGGATGGCGTGACAAAGTATTACGTCAATCGAAGGGTTAGTTGTTTGTAGACAATTCGGTGTCTTCCGCAGCTAATGTCGTACATAGCCTATCCCTTTGGACCTGTTGAACCTCACAAGCTTCTTGGACCCACCAACGCAACGAAGTGCGGGCATTCTGCGCCTTGGACTTGGTGCACGACATGGTGACGGCGGAGGACCGGCAGCCCCAGGTGGCGGCACGCCCGATAGCGCGGTGGACTCGCGTCTCGTCTACCCTTGCACGATTCATTACAGCGGCAGACTTGGTGGTCTGTATACTCTGTTCACGGAGAGTCCCCAAGCACGTTTGGAGTGGAAGCAAAAGCTGGAAGAAGCGATCGGCTTGCGCAAGGTTGTCCAGGAGTCCAACAAGGTGTTTGAGATGGACCCTCTGAGCACGGATACGTTCTTCATGCCTGCGATCTCGGCGAGCACGACTGCGCCATCTTGGAACCACGAAAATTCGTTTACCGGCAAGGTGACGTGCTCTGTGCCGTTTAGTGAGTCCTTTGTTTGCTGTGGGATCGTGAGTGATGGCTGAGCGTCGTGTGCAGCCACGACGGACGGACGTGCACTGGTTGCGATTGGTTGTGCGGAGGGTGTGTGGATTGGGTTTAGACATGATTCTCGATGTGAGCTTTTTTATTGCTGGTGATCGGAGATCTAACGTCGGCGCTCGTGCTAGCTATGCGTCGTGTGCTGCACCTTAAGATGGTCACACAGTGTGCGATGTTGGAGGACTTTGGGATGTTCCTCGTGCTGGCAGACAAGGTACGTCTATTACCGGTCGTGACGTTACAGAATATACAGAAGACGCTCGCGTAGGCACTTTTCGCGTATCATATAGAAGCGCTCGTTCCATCATCACCGCAAAGCGCACATACATCTCAGACTCCTCAAAGAGTCAATGGTACACGGGATGTCCACTTCTTTAGCGTCGGTAATCAAGGCGGTCGAACCTTGGTCATCTACATGAAGAAGAAAGGGGTATGTCTTATTTTTTCAGAGATGGGATGGCTCATGTTGGCGTAGCTTGACAGCGTTTTTCGTGTCCTCGAGCCTGTTGTCGAGAAAATCAACGAACGTTCCAAGGCACCTGCTTCGTTCACGTCGAGGTTTGGTATACGACCTGCTCGGTCGGAGTGGTTCCGTTTATACAGGGTGTGTGGCGAGTATTGCTTTTTCTTCATCTGGAAGTTGAACTTTTTCTCTGCTGTCAGGAATTCTTCCTGCCATCCGAATCGTTCGATTTGGTCTTTTTGAAAGCAAAGATTGCGATCCTGTGCACCAAGGGGTTTGAAATCATGGACCTTACGGAGTACGTTAATCTACTGATGCCAAGCGACACCGTGCTGAAATTGTAATAACCAGTTTCAAGAGTGTTACGATCCCGCTTCGCGACGATGGTCATGAACGATTGGCGAAACGTTGCGAATCATGCAAACCAATGGGCATGTTCCGCGTCGAGAATGAGTTTTTGCTGTGTTATGATGGTAAGGCACCATGATGGTTATCCAGTCCAATGCTGATCGCGTCCTAGAATTCGGCATTTACGTGAACAAGCATGGGGCACCAAGCCGTACCACAGGAACGATCGAATGGGAGGGCACCGCGGAGCGCGTGGCCATGCACTGGCCGTTCATTCTCCTGTTCGACTCACGGTTTATCGAAGTGCGACATGTCTCGTCCGGTCTCCTTGCGCAGATCATTCCTGGGAACGAGATTCGGTGTATCTGGGATGGCCGAGGCACGTCTGGTACGGCAGCTACCGCAGGTGCGGAAGGGCTTCACCAACCAATGAATCTCGATCCTCGGATACACGCTATTATGTCTGCACCGGAACCCTTTGGCCAGACTGGACAGCCCGGTCGACCGCGGGCGATCGCGCAACACGTTTTTGAGCTCGTACCGACTGTTCCTCTTTACCCGCCTGGTTCGCTGGCGTCTCCGTCGCAGTCTGCGTACTTCCAGCAGTCTAGTTCACCTCCGCATTCGCCGAGCATGATGGCTGCTAATTCGTGGAACTGAAGGGTCAATGTTGATTAGATGGGGACCCCTTCGTTGTTAAATTCTTTTTCTTCCCATACCTCGTTCGTCTGAAACCATTGTCTGCTTTCCTCCCTTGTCACTCCCCTCACCCCCACCTCCTACTATTTCTTGGTTTTTCGTATACGTTCACGTTTCGAGAATTCCAACTAGTAAGCGTCTTCGCTCTCCCCCTCGGTTTTCCCCTCGAGCCTGATATGACAGTATAATTCCGGTACCCTCGTTGTGCGAATGAAATCCTTTTTCTTATTTTCCACTGCAAATGCAAGAGTGTCACAGACATTTTGGGCAGGAAGCATCACGTTGAGCCTCTCTTTGGTTTGGACCGGTCGAGCGGAAATGTGTGGCAATGCAGTATGCATTCGAGTCGAACTCGGAGACAGTGCCAGTGGCTGGTGCCAACCAGTCGATCTGCCACCACATATCTCTCGTGCTACGTGAGACGAATCTGGCCCGGGAGGGAGGGAAGGTAAAGTTGGAGTACTAGCATTCATCGATCATCCATGGAGTAGCAGGATACTCGTCGGACGAGCCCGTAAGATGTTACAGTAATCTCGAGAAATGCGGTGCTGACTCGAGTTGCAGACTTGCAGTGCCCCATGGGCCAGGCGCAGCGACCACTATCATCCATCTGCACTTCTTGATGATCACGAACTGCCCGGAAGATCATATTGTTGGCAGAACCAATTGTGCGTTGCCGCACCAAGTCCGCAGCTGTACCAAGGCAACTCGGGCGACCGGGGCGAAGTGGTCGTGAATTTAACGTGAGTGCGTGGGTTGAAACTGGGTACATATTCACAGGCAGAGATAGAAAGTCAGGACATGTTGCGTTGCTATTCGTCAGTACCTCGGGTCGCGCATGGGTGGTTGCACAGGTCCAAGGCGCACCATGATGCTGTGGCATCCAACTTTCATACCACCAAATATTTCCACCGCCGCAATGCACAAACGGTAATATCATTGCGGAGCTGACTTCGATAGTGGATTAGCTGTCCTGAGACTGGCCACACCGTCTTAGGATTCGACCTCTGGCAAGCTGGCTTGCCACCGGGGGTGATAGGTCGTGGTCGTGACCTAAATGAAATCAGTGACCATCCTGTACTGACTCCTCGTCTGGGCCGCATTGCGCGGTATCCCTTCTCCGTCTCCCAAAACTAGACAATTATCTGATCATACGAAGCTGTGCTCCGAGGAAACCTCGGAAGCAAACACAAAGTGTCCAGGTATAAGACACGACGGCCAAGGGAGCCCAACTCTAAGCGACTGCCGGCCCCGGAGCCTTTCCTCGTCAGACACTGTTGTTTCCTCCGTGCTCGCCATGTCTGACCTTCAGTCTGCTTTGGAGTATATCCAGATGAACAACTACGTGTCACGTAAGTTCGCTTGTAACCGGTTCCGCCACCAGTCAATCTGACACCAATACAGTTGGTATTGTCACCGTCGTTGTATATGATTATCGTGAGTAGGGTTTTTGTATACGCTATGCTTTCGTCATGGTACTGTGATGGTGATATCGTTGCAGTCCTCACGTTTTCGAGCGAGGTACGTTGTTTCGCTGCCCGCATCATGTTCGCCAGCCGAAAACACACGAAGGTAGAATATGTTTGGGTAAGGAAAGCAACATTCATCAAGAGAGCACTAAATCCCTGACGGCCCCGAAGCGCCGACCTTGGACGCGGGTCTCCACGATGTTTGTCCTGGTGTGTGTATAAGCTCGGGGGAACCCACTGGTCTAAATTACCAGCTTTGTAGGTCCGTTATCTTGGCCTTACTTACGCCATGTAGGTCATGATTGCTAACATATGATGCATAATGAATCATACAACTAACGGTTGGTCCACGTTCAAGTCTCACTAGCATCAGTATGTTCAATAGTAAGCTTACAGTTGATGATACTCATTAGACACATTCACAGCCGGTACTACCTTTGTCCCCGGCTCTGCTAAGGTCAGTACTTCTCTCCATACTGGACCTTGTATCATTACAGACCCTACCCGATAGATGTACATATCTAAATCCTTGTTGAAAGCTGTACTGATGACAGCTCCGCAGGTGTAAGTAGATTTGTCCCATCCTATCAAAATGTGACACGAATTCTCCGAAGGCACTATCATGTATATCCTGGGCATCTGGGCATACGAGATATTTTATCAGGCTGCCAACTGTGAGTACTGTGCATCCTAATCGTTTATCCTGACCATGGATCAACCGCAGTGGTAATGATCCTGCGAGTATATACCATTTGGAATCGATCCAGAAAGATCCTTTGGGTTCTCCTGGGCATTTATGTGCCCCAAGTTGTCTTATCTTTTATCTCTACAGGTGTATATAATGATCCTAGCACACACATTTCAAGTATGTCTCAAACAAGACTCCATGAACCAGTCTGATGGCCTCTGTCTCCTGCGACGCTTTTCTTAAGTCACCATTGTTCAAATCCTCGATTTCTTTGTTTGCACTGCCTCGTTCAACAACATTCCACCTTGGCTTGAACTGCACTATGTTAAAATCCCGCAGTTCGTCCTTGGTGGTATGCTCTTGGTTCTCGCTGTTACCCAAACCTTGAAGCAGTCAATTCAGATGTACAAAGCAACCAAGCAGTGGCAGCCCAATCAATACATGGAACAACTTGTGGGGGATGGGACTCTTTATTTCTTTGTGTATGTCTGCTTTCTCCCATTCATCTTGCTCTCAGGTCGCATCCGAAAAACTAACCACTCGGTTGTGCCCTTTGAACTTTTAGGAACATGCTTGCCACCATCGCTTCCGTGGTCAAAGACACAACCGTAATTCTCTTCCTGAGCTTATTTTCGTACATAGTCATGTACCTCATTGTTCCTCGGTTCATCATTGGGATACGAGAACTGTATCACCGCGATGTCCGTCGCCTCCGCCAGGGGATCGACACCGGATTTGGTGCTTCCGAGTCACAATCCGGTTGGCAAAACTCCGTGACCATGTCTGCGGTTGTATTTGCCACAGCGGATGTTGGCTCGGGTCAGGAGTCACAGAATCAGGCTACGGAAGGGGCCACGAGGGAATCGGAAGAGAATCGAGTCGAAGTGTCGGGCGATAGTGCCCCTCAAGATGTTTGAATGAAACATCGATGGGGGGACTCGAGTGCTACCCGGTTCAGCCTCGAGGCCCCGGTTGCTCAGATATGGTTTTTAATCTCGCATACTTATGGTTCGTCTTAGTTCGATACGATGTACTATATCTCGCTACGTAGTGTAACTACTCCTTTGCAGTGCCTCTCTACCCGTGCAATTTCTATGACGTTGTTCTGTGCTGCAATGTCATCTTCAGGACCTTGATTACGACCGTCCGCTTCCCCTCGGGTAGGCCGTTGTTCGTTAACCTCCCCTTTCGTTTATTGCGTCGGCCCGCGCTCTCTAGCCTGGGACGCTAGCATGCTGCAACTCGGACTCCGAACTATGCCCACGACGATACTACTACTTTCCAAGTCCCGGAGAATAAAAGGCGCTGTTTTAGGACCAGTGGGACACTGCCACCACACCATCATTGAGGTATACGAATGACGGCCATTTCTAATTACACGGTTTATTTCATGGCAGGTAGTGCGATGCGGTGTCATCCACAGAATTCGAGACTACCTGGTATACGTCTCGATCACTTTGTTCTTTCAACAGCTTCGTGTGTGCTTGAAGGAGAGGCGAGCGGCGACGGAAGTACGGCAAACGCCGGCTGAGTGTCCAGTCCTCACAATTACTCGAGGTCTCTTGTCTTTTCCTTGTCGGATCTCCTAGCGTGGACCCATTCCTTGAACAAGATTGGGTGACACCGCAGCTACCGCAGATGCGGAAGGGTTTCTCCAATCAATGAATCTCGATCCCCTCGGATACCACGCTGTCATGTTTGCACCTGAACATTGCACAGGCCTTGGGCCACCCCGTCGACCGCGGGCGATCACGCAACACGTTTTCGTACCAATAATCCCTACTTACCCGCCTGGTTCACTGGGGTCTCCGTCCTACTCTGCGTACTTTCAGCAATTTAGTTCACCCGGGCCTTGCATCCGTCCCGTTGGGACGTTCAATGGAAGATGTCGGTGAACCCGGAGAGAAAGAGAGCATTCAGGTGCAGATATGAGTTACAGCGCCCCAAGTCTAGTTTGGTAACGGTGTGTACTTTCCAACACTGTTTGATGATCGCTCACGGAATTGCTTGGAAATTCAAGGTTGTTGGCAGTACCACTGGGCTGAGCAATCCTAGTCGTGGGTCACCGCACCAGGTCCGCAGCTATACCACCGTAACTAGGCTGAGATGCTCGTGAATCCAAAGTGAGTCCAGCACGGATGATGGTTTGAAACTGGGTACATATTTACTAGCAGAGACGACATATAATTAGCGCTTCCATTCGTTCATACCTCGGACCCCGCGTGGGGTACCTGCCAAGGATATCCCAGGTCGCGACTTAATTTCGCACCACCGGCAAGCATCGTCTTCGCTGAAATGAACAAATGGTAGCATTACTATGGTGTTGAATTCAATGATGGATTGCTTGCAACCAGAGGTTGATAAGACATGGTTCCTGGCAAAGTCAGCAATTATTCACCATTTTCACTGTGGACATACAGGGCCAAAGGCTGCATTATTTGTTCCATGCAGAGAATGACATATGAGTCGTGTTCCTGACCTGCGAAGCCAGATCTGACCATACGAAGCGCTGCCCCAAGGGTGCAATATTTGATGCACCAGGTATAAGACAGCCTGGGGGACCCAACGTCAGACGACTGGAAACAACCCTTTTCTCATCGAATAACAACATTTCTTCAGGTTCTGTGCTTCCCATGCCTGACTTGAACTCTGTACTGGCGTATGTCCAGATGAATGACTATGTGGCGCGTACGTTCGCTCGTGCCATCTGTCGACGACCAATCTTACACCTTCGTTGCAGTTGTCACTGTCACTGTCGTTCTGTACGATTATCGTGAGTGATGTTTGTGTGCATGCTATCCTCTATATTCTAATGTGACTTTTGTGATGCTACCACTGCAGTCCTCACCTTTTCGAGCGAGGTACGCTCTTTTCCTGTCTACATCATACCCGCCAGTTAACAACATTCGAAGATAAACCATGTTTGGGTAGGGATCCACAGTCATCAAACGAGCGCTAAGTTCCTGATAGCCCCATAGTACCGGCCCTGGACACGCGTCTCCACATTGTTTGTTCTGGTGTGTATACTGGGCCGGGGAACCCTATTGATCCCTGTGGCAGTTTGACTTAACGGTTCTGCAGGTCCGTTATCTTGGCCTTACTTTCACGATGTGGGTCCATAGTCATAGTTGCTATAACCTGATGCATGATAGATCCTATAACTAACAGTTGATCTATGCTCTAGCCTTACTAGCATCAGTACGTTCAACAGTAAATCGAAAGTTGATCATGCTGACTGGATGCATTCACAGGTGCTACTACCTTTGTCCCCGGCCCTGCTAAAGTCGGTATTTTTTCTTCCTGTACCCTATCTTATTAACGATCTCATCCCATAGATGTATGCATATAAATTCTTATTGAAAGCTGTGTCGATAACAATCCTATAGGTGTGAGTGGATGATTTGTCCTCCACGCTATCAAAATGTGACACGAACTCTCCAAAGGTACCGTCATGTATGTCCTGGGCATCTGGGCATATGCGATATTTTATCAGGCCGCTAATTGTGAGTACCGTGTATCTTCGTCCTTACTCTGATCACGGATCAACCACAGTGGTAATGATCCTGCGAGTGTATGCGATTTGGAATCGATCCAGAGAGATGCTCCGGCTACTCCTGTGCATCTATGTGCTCCAGGTGATATTGTTCCTGATTTCTACAGGCGTGCGTAACAACCCCAGTGCACACTTGTCAGGTATGTCTCAGACAGCACAGTACACGTCATGATCTCATAAAAAGCCTTTGTCTTCTGCTACCTTTTTCTCAAGTTGAAGTTGTTCGAATCGTCGATCACTCTTTTTGCGTCATCTCATTCCACAATATTCCGTCCTGGCTCGAGATGCACTATGCCGAAATCCCACGCTTCGTTCTCAGCGGTACACTTTTAGTTCTCGCTGCCATCCAAAGCTTGAAGCAGTTGGTTCAAATGTACGAAGCAACCAAGCAATGGCAACTCAATCGATACATCCAACGACTCATGAGCGATGGAACGCTTTATTTCCTTGTGTACGTCATATTTTTTCGACTTCCCGGCTGTTTGTCAAGCGTGCTTTCTCCCATTCATCCCACCCTCGGGTCGTATCCCAACAACCGTGACTAACCGCCGGGTCGCGTTCTTTGAACCCTTAGGAATATGCTTGCCACCATCGCTTCTGTCGTCAAGAACACCGTTTCGACTTACTTACTGTGCTTTTTTTCTTACATAGTCATGTACCTCATTGTTCCTCGGTTCATCATTGGCATACGAGAGTTGTATGACCGTGATATCCGTCGCCGCCAGGCGATTGACACAGGATTCGGTGCCTTGTCGCAACCCATCCCTGGTTGGCAAAACATGACAGCTGCATATGCTACAGCAGACGTCGTCGCGGGACAGGAATCGCAGGGTCAGGATGTGGAAGGATATACGAAGGACCCGGAGGGGATTCAAATCACGCAAGTGTCAGGCGATAACGCCCATCACGTTTGAATGAGAAATCGATACTAGTGGCGAATTCATTGTTTGGCGTGTTTGGCTTCCGAGTCTGATCTTCCACATCCAACTTGAATCTCGCATGTCCCTTGAGCCTCTCACAGTGACTGGCGCTCGAGAATTCATCGAGTTCTGGAGTGCTACGATGGAATTGCGAAGATGACTTCTGAGTCGACTATCATGGCGGCCAACCTCAGCTGAGCAATGTTCACCGTTCACTTTGCTCAGCCCCCGTTCTACTCCAGTACCGACGAATCTCATGGTTTCGAACACCATCTGTGCATCACAATCCGTGTCCACATTTCTCACCCACCAATGATCCCACAGGGAACTACCGTGGAGTTTTCCGATCTCCGTAAACACCGTGTTAGTGCGGAGCGTCTGGCACAGGTTTACTCCCAAGAACAATTGGATGGTCTCTTGTCCCAATCTCAAGATTCCGTTCGTCATCTCTGAGGTGACATCGCGGAGGCAGGAGTCCGATCGCTGTCGGTTACTGATGGAGGCGATCGCCCTTGCCCGCGCCGGACGATTTTTTCTGTGATCCACCTCCAAGCAAGCGTTTTTCGTAGTGGCGGTCTATGCAGATTCCGACATGGTGGCGTCTCGGTACATCGTAGTGCAAACTGACCGCGGCGACACGGAACATACGAATAGCGCGTACCATGGCAACGCGGTCAGCGTTCATTATGCTGCATCAAGTGACTAACTGGGCTTGGTGCAACAGGTGTACAACCATCGACAAGACTTTGATCTGACGAAGAAGGAACACGAGGTAGATTTTCTGCGTGAAATGTACAATCTGGCAGCAGAGATCACCGCGCTGTCTCGTGACCTAGAGTAGAGAACTGGGAGGACGTCAAATATTTCGCGGAACAAATCTCGTCGCTCGCGAAATAGATGCTGCTGCCATGAACTCTATGCGGAAACGGCGTGACGGATCGGAAGACGAAGACGATCTAGGTGTCCTCGAGACCGACGATATCCAAGACTTTTTGCGTCAGATGAACTCCAAGATTGGATTCATCCCGTTCTGGGTGCGAAATTCTTGTCATTGGCAATATTCGCGCTAGCCCATGTATCCTAGTACCCTGTACTCGCCGTGATCACCAGCAGATAGAGGACAAGCATGGGTACTTTGAGTTCACCCAACTGGAGTGGGAAGTCAGTGTATCACGATACCTCACAGAGATCGAGTCTCATCTCCAATGTCCGATTCTAGCCCGTCCAGGGAGACCCGGTACCGTCATACTCATGTCCGCCGCCGCCGGCTGGCTAACATCGCTTGAAAAACAAACCTCTGTGGTTCGCATCCCTCCAGCTCGTCCAAGCGGTCTTTTTCGCGCACGAGCACAACGTCGCGCACATGGATCTCAGATCACATCACATCATCATCCCGCCTGATGGTGGCCGTCTCTCCATCGTCGGCTTTAATCTGTCGGAGGGCTACAGGGCCCCGGAAGTCGAACGAGTTGCCTGATCTGTGGAGCCGTGGGCGCATGTTGCACGAACTGTGTTCTTTTTATTGGCCCTCGGCGAACCGGACGGCGATTCTTGAGATAGCAAGAGAGCTTATGAATCGGGACCCGGAGGCGCGCCCGAAGATGGCTGTCGTGCTGGAGAGGATGGCCGCCGCGCGTCGAGAAGGCGGTGTGGTGTCTCTTACGTCAAGGTAAGTCGACTGGGCTGGTGACTTGGTTGGGCTAATACCACATCGCTGGATTGACGCGTTTCAGATTGCTGAGTGAAGACGACGCCGGGACCGCAGCGGTATCGGCTAGAGATAGCCTGGGAACAAGTGTACGTTTGAATATGGCCTGTGTAGAGCGCCACCGACAGGTGCGTTCCTGCAGGGCGGGCGGTCACATAAAAAGTGAATGCATGTACTCTGTACAGCATGTTCATTGTATGTACCATACGATTGCAGCATTGGGGGACTGCAGGCATGCCGTGATTCCATTGACTTGCCAACGTCCAACCCGGGCTGCGGCGGGTCGTGCATCAGTGACGCCTCTATTCCCGCGTTGCACACGCGATCACATCGTTCGTCCGGTTCTGTGGGGTCGACGATAAGCACTCATATTTCGTGCGAAGCATAACATAACGGTTCGACGAGTCATAGCCTGAGCAGCCACATCCAGCTTCTTTTCTGATGGAAAGTCCATGCACCGCACGTCCGTGCGCGTGTAACACCAGGTACCAAACGAACGAAAGCGCGCCATGGCCCCTCGAGCGCTCGCACCGTGCCAGCTCGCTCGCGGGTGGAGACGTAACCTTGCGCTACTTACCCACACCCAAATCGTAAGCAAGTCAAGGCGTCGTCACGTTCAAAGCGCTCGACGATAAGCACGGTGAAATATATTACGGCGCTTAGACGAGCCATTATCCCTGCCGCAGCGAGGGATACCCGATACCCAAGAATGATCCGATGGAAGCCCGTACAGCATCCTATCGATCCTGTGCGAGCGCAACCAGGAACGACGAGTCATCGATTCACCGCGCCAGCGCCAAACCGTACGCATTGCAGGTTTGTAGCGCTCTGCTTCCGAATCTGGGTCAACGACTCGGACGAAGAGACAACCTCGGGAATTCCCTTCTCACATAAGTCAGTCGTACCCGGCACTGGATAACTCAAGAGTGGACTGCCCGGCCGGCCGTGGGTCCGTGGAGCTTGCGGATAAGCAAAGCAAAACGCGTCTCACCTCGTGCGTTGAAACAGATATAAGTATAAGTCCGCAGCGCAGCGCCACCGTGACCCGGGGTGCAAGACATGGATAGACACCAACGAGATAGGCGTTTAGAACTGTGGCGCTCGCTCGTTCGCTCGAGATAAGGAACGTCTCGCACCACGTGTAGACATATCCGAGAACCCGCAGCGTCAGCGCCACGCCCGAGGCCCCAGCGGGGCAAGGATTGTCATTGTCGCCAGAGAACGCGGGCACGGTCGTCGCCTCGGTGAGATGGATAATAATACGAAATTGCGTCTGTAGTCGAAACCGCGGAGGTCTGGAATACGATCCTTGATCGGTTCGAGAGTCGTTCGACGCCAGCTGTTCGCTTATGTAATCGTCCCCCCCCCAATCGACCTCTATGGACGCGTCCACTCTACCTATTAATCTCTGTTGGAATGATGAGGCTTATCGATTGCTCTCATATCGGTGGGTATATACAAGTTTCCCTGAGCCTTGGAGTTGGCCTATACCCGTCGCAAGTGGTTGTCACCGAGGGTACCGAGGGGTACTAGTGGCCTGTGACTTCGGGGGTCCATGGCACGTGACTTGACTTGTGCGGGGTCGAGTAGCTGCACCTCATTGAAGGCCTCCTCAAAGGTTCCAAGAAATTAAAATGTGCGGAGGATACGGAATCGCTTAATCATACCATGAGATCTGAGCCAAGAATAACCCGCTCACGATGTACACCGCGCCACCACAAAGAGCGAGGACCCCGAAAACCCTGTCTGCACCCGGTCCGAGTAGCGGTCAAGATCGCTGTGGCTGATATCACACTGGTGCGTGTGTCCAAGTCCGAACAGGCCTAGAATCTCTTGCCCTCGGCTAAACCTACGTCCCCCAAGCGAATGTTAATACTCTTCCACTCATAATTCGGATCATCGCCCCTACCGAGTCCTCAAGGCCTCAAAGCCTAGGGACACGCCACTTGCGTATGGTATTGTCTTGAGCGTCGACTGGCGATGTATCGTGCGCAGGTACGATGAAAAGTGGCCAAGCGGATGAGCTCCGGTCATCATACGACGAGGACGCTGCATGCGAATAGCCATCGGTCTGATGAATCCATCAACGAGAAGTCGAATTTGAAACGTTGAACGTTGGGTCAACACTCGGCTCGATCGCGTTGGTCATCACGGTCATGCGTGCCCGTTGGAGTTGAGTGGGCCATAATGGACATCGCCTTTGCTCCAATGTGCGGAGAGCTAGATTTGGAATGGCCAACCCGTGTGGGAGGGTAGTACGATGGGAGCATCCAAGGAGGTTGAGTCCCAGGACCGAGCAGCGAGGACGACGGCATGCGGATTGCCGTTGATGTTGTGTTCCGCGGTATGCAGCCTCGGACACGGGTAGTTTTAGATGAGATGATCAGACGCATCAATCGATTGGTTAACCTTGCACCGAGTGGGCGTGTTGTGATCGCCGACAAATGCGATCCACTATCGAATGGCGCTCCGCAGCGAGAGACGTAAGATTCGGGACGAGCGACAGGCGGGTGGCTCGCGTCAAACGGGAGGTGGCCTTGAGATGAACACTGCCTCTAGGGAGAGAAGAGAGGGATGATGTCATCGGCGGCGGAGGGTCAAGACGGGTAGGGAGGGGAACGCGTGCAGCACGACTCGGAACGGAGGGGACGATAGCCATGCTTTTTGGAAGCGGATGTGCGACTAGTACGCCGCTAGCCGTTCGAGGTGATCGAGATGGGCGAGACGAGCAATGGATGACTTTGCGGCCTGCGCCCGTTGGTGTTGGTTTGACAATAGGCAGCGGGATATGATATATGAACACGGATCGAAGAGGGTCTCGCTCTGATATGGAAGTCGTGTATTTAAAGTTGGGGTCGTGTGCTTTCGGCGAGGTGGTCCCTTTGAGCAAGGGGATAGTGGTTGCTCCACAAGGGGTGAGTTTCCTGAAATGGAAACGAGGCTTTCGATCGAGTCGACGTCAATGTGTTTGCGGGTGGACGGACGCATGGCTGAGTGGACGGAGCTTATCTTGAAGTACTCGTGGAGACGGCACTGCGGCGTTTCAGGGACTGGCTTGGGTGTCACGGGGACTTGGCAATGACAATGGCGTGACGAGGGAAGCGATTGTGGGACACTATCAAGGGAACCGGTTCGAAGAGGGAGCTGTGAAGACTGGGTATGACGGCCAAGGGGAGTGTGAAAGAGGGAGAGATCACCATCGAGAACAATCTGACACGTTTTGATGGCGTGGGGTATAACGTGCATTGCAGTGGCGTTGGGATGGGATTGAATTGAAACGGCGCGAACGTTGAGAGGAGGAGGTAGTTGGATTACGTTAGTCTACCAAGCTGTAATACGAGTGGCGATGCTTGAAACCACGCGCAGGGCGGTGCAACGAGAGTACAAGAGGGGCCGTCATCCACCTTGCCCTCCTCGTCCCCTTCCTCGTCCCCCTCCCCCTCCGAGATGGACTTTACAGATTACCCTCAGCAGGGTCAGTCATCACCACAGCGCGTTTGGCCAACACACCTATCACAGCCATCCCAACCCGCGCCTCAATCCCAGCAACAACAACCCGCCCCGTTCCCATCTCCCGTCTCTCCCGCGGGCCCTTTTCTCTTTCCCAGTCAGACTTCCCCTCCACAACAGCAGCCGGCTCCATCACAGACATCACCGACCGCAGATCCGCGTTCGACTGCTTCCGGTCTCGCCCTCAATCTCACCGGTCTCTCCGTCACATCGCCACCGACGCTCTCCCCCATCGGGCCCCACCAAGCACAGCCCGGTCAGCTCCATCCCCACCAACTCCACGCTCACCACCAGATCCCCCATCAACCCCATCATGCCCACTCGCACTCACACTCGAGTGGCTCGTCCATCTCACCGATAACCCCCGTCTCTCCACCGACCATGCCCCTTCTCGCCCCTCAACCTCAGTTTACCTACAACTTTGACGATGCCATCTCGTCTGGTGGTTTATCACCCACAACAGATCCCGTCCTCGCGCAGACCCAGAGACGACCCAGTACCGGATCACATAGCCCCTCCTCTGAGCTCGCCGTAGAGAAGAGCGTTCCCCGAAAACGAAGTCTCACCAACACCCTTCCCTCCTCATCTGCCGCCACTGCTTCGCACAGCATGCACCAGCATTCGCAGTCTCACTCTTTCTCTTCATCACAGACGGGTCACACCCTGCCTCACCCCATAATCACAACCACCGCATCTTCGCCACCCCTCCCTACCTCTTCCACCTCTTCACCCTCGTCCCACCCCTCCCACTCCCACTCCCACTCTCACTCGCTCTCACACTCACACTCCCACTCCTCCCTTTCGCAATCACACTCTCCTCAACGCCCTCATCCCCAACTAGAAATCAACACCAATACCTCGCCGTACGACGACATCGACAGCGCGGGACCCACGTTCTCCGGTCTCGGCGATGATGCATCGGACGACGACTTTGGTAGCCCATCTGGCTCCTTTTCTGCTGGTGGTCCGTCACATGAATGGTGCCCTTGCGCGTCCTGATCCTTTGACCTAGGCAACGCGAACTCGAATGCACCCGGTTCGTCGAACCAACAAGGGCAGAATCTCATGGGAAAGTCTGTCGGCACCAACAACTTTGTCACAAAACTCTATCAGTGGGTGCCCTCCTCGCGCCGTGTACGCCCGATAACCCACACATTTCCCCTAGCATGATCAACGACGCAAAGTCACAGCATTTCATTTCATGGACGGATTTAGGTACAAGGTACTTGTTTATTTTCGTCTCCAGCCTCGGTCACGTTCAAATGTCGAATTGACGCAATCGTCGCTTTAGTTTTGTCGTGTCCAATGTCAGCGAGTTTAGTAGGAGCATACTTGGCTCACATTTCAAGCACAACAACGTGCGCCTTTTTCCATGTCCTTGCAATGTCAGGATTGAACATATGCGCAGTTTTCATCCTTTGTTCGCCAACTTAACATGTATGGATTCCACAAAATTAATAGGGTACGTCATCTGCGCTCTTATGCCTCGTCTTGGTCATGACGATCAGCTTCTTTGCTTATGCTGTCTTTGCATCATGCATCACTTGCACCCATACATGCTCCCCCGAAACGTAAATGCATGCGCTCGCGTTCGTGGTTGACATCACGATAGACTCCGCGCGCCCAACGCACGTCCTCCTCTTCCCAAACCTGGGAATTTTCCCATCCAAAGTTTCTGCGTGGCCGCCCAGATTTGCTGGACGTCATAAAGCGCAAGGCCCTCGAACCTGATCCGAGAGAGAGGAGCCGGTGAGATTGCCTCGTGTCTCGCCTGTGTGAACCAAGGCCAATATTTTCTCCAGTGTTGAGCTTCCAGGTGAAGTGGCACGCCTTCTAACCGAGCTCCGCGAAGAGAATCGCGCACTCTGGAGCGAAGTCAAGTCGTTAAGCAGCCGTATACCCCAACATGTGTCGCCTACAGCCAATCAAGTGCCAGCAACGATCTCTGCGAATTTCGGCGGTTCGTCTCAGGGTTCGCAATCTCATATCTCACCTGGCGCTCAGCCTAGCGCGCAGGTCGGTCTGGGAGGCGGGCGTGTCCTGGCACACTCGAGGTCCTCGTCGAACTTCGGGGATGATGGCGAAAGGGACGTTGAATGGGACGACGAGGATGCCATGAATGCGTCGCTCGGTGGCAGTCTCATGACAGGTATCGACATGGGTCTTGGGAGCCAAGGCGGAGAAGATTGGGACCCTCAGAACTCACGCTTTAATCTGTGGGCAGGTGGCGGACTGAACGTACCTGGCTTTGCGTCAAACGCTCTGGGGCCGCCCCCTGGAGGAGAGGAGTGGAAGTTGTGGGCGCAGGACGAGATCATCAAGGAGAGGAAACGAGTCGAGAAACTTGTTGGTATCGTCAAGGCGCTGGTGCATGCCAACGGAAAAGTTGGCATTGGCGGTCCACTGTTGAACGGCGTCGCAGCTGCAAGTTTGAGCTTGGATCGAGACTCGGACGGAAGTAAGTTTTCGTCTCGGTTTCTTTTTTTGCACACTGAGCAGGATGGTCAGTTCCACCGAGTATCTTGCAAGACCTTCACGAGCTCTCCTTGTCCTTTGAGGCTTCTCGTTCCCCGTCTCCTTCACGTTCACCCCACCCGTATACCCGCCACGCGCATTCACCAAACATTTTCATCACCTCGCCGACGTCACCCTCGCCCTACATTGCCTCACACTCTCGATCCCCCTCTCGAGAATCGCAAACTCACTCCAATCCGAACGCGCACACGATGCTCCCCACGCTCTCGATGCCCAACTCCGCCGTCACGAATTCCTCTCAATTCCCCCACTCTTTGCATACGCCATCCTCACCGACGACCTCCGATTACATGCCTAGCTTTTTCCGCCAAGGACCGGGACACTCGAGGAGCATGGGCCACATGGGCGGGTGCGTACAGAAGCCCAACATCATGCTCACGCTCGAGACGGACATCGACGGCCGGGTGGAGAAGCGCGCGCGGACCGAGACCGACAAGGTCAAGGATGGGCTGGACGCGGGGCTGCGAGCCGGGGAGGAGATGGATATCGTGCCGAGCGACGCGTGCGAGGATGCCAAGTTGCCTTCGCCGATATCGATGACGGGCGGTACGTCGCCGACCGCGGGCGCAGGCGTGGGTGCTTCCAAAGTCGTGGGGCTGCGTTCGCGGAGCGACTCGGCGCCAATGTGGGGCGGGAGTGTGGGGGAGGGGAGCCCGCAGGGTGGGTTGAGCGCGAATTGGACGGGGAGGGGCAGGAGTGGGTGTTCGTTTGGACAGTAGACGTTGGACGTTGACGACGGGTAATATTGGCTGTGTGTCGGTTCGTCATTCGACGTCTTTCGTTTGTCTTGTCTTGTTTTTTTCTTCCTGGGGTGGTACGGTTTCTCGATGTTATACTTTTCCTCTTTTCTTTTTCATCTCGTTTGCATTTGTTCGTATCTACTGTTCTGGCCACGGTTGGTGGCCTCGTTATGACTTTGATGACGGATGTGTGCAGGTACATAATTTGTACGGTAGACGTCCGGGATGCGTCGTTCGCAAAATAGAGCATGTCGCATCTGTGATCGTCTCGTCGTACGAGTATGGATGTACGTCGTGCATCTTTTTTGTATTTGCTCGCGTGCCGCATTTACATCAAACCTGTTATCATTCCAGCAAGGCCTTTAGTGACCTAGTGTCGTATACGACTCGGCGTCGTAAACCACAGAAGGAGGTTTCGGACGGAGATGGATATTCAAAGTCCGTCACATCATGTCGGTCGTGGACCTTGTCGTCTTTCTTTCTCGACCTAATGTCCCCTTTCCAATCATTTTCATCCTGTCGTTTGCTAACGCGGACGCGGGACCGGGTGGATGGTAAGCACTAAGCACTAAGCGTTGACGATGGGACGGCGGATTTCCTGTACCTGATCTCTGGACGAACTCTGGTATGGGAGATCAGCTATTCCCACCTCTTTCCCTTTCTTCGTTCGCACGCACATTGGGTTCGGGGGATAGACTGGTTCCCATGCTTGAATATTGTTACAGTACAAATTCAGAAATGGGTAACCGGTCGTTCCCCCTTGATTGGTTCCCGTTCTATTCGCGCGTGCTGCCGCTGCGGAATCACAGGTTTGTACATACTGCGCGTGAAATGACTTTGTCCTATCAGCTCGGAGCGGCCAGGAAGCACGCTAAAGCGCAACTGTGGCAGATGCATGCGTCTCTGAAATTAGAGCGGACGGCGTTTGCGTCTGATCGTCTCCTCGCGAGTAAGTATGTATTTGCTGATGGGCTCGCTCGATCAAGCCAGGCCTTGTCTTCCCCCTCCCCTTTTTATCGACGAGTCAAGGTAGTAAAGCACGGAACACACCAAATGGGGTAGTTTTAGTCGGAGACGCATTATTCAAGGTCCGTTAGCACTGCCATGTCGGATATTTGACTCCTTACTTTATCCCTTTGGGTCGTTATCGTCTAATCATGGTCTAGGTCTGCTGCTTGCACTGCATCTGGGTGGTTGTTGCGAGGAAAGGGGATAGGCTGACTCCCATTCTGAATGCCTCGAACTATCAGGAATGGGACATCAGCCGTTTCCCTACTCGGATTGCTGTAAAGGGGAAAAAGGCAGGTTTGTCCTGTGCACTGTTTCGTCCGAGTTTCGCCTCCTTTTCGGGGTGTCCTGACTTCCTGGTAAGTGTTCACGAACGCGGCTAACATACCACTTTCAACCGACATCGAAGCACGATGCGACTCACACTCAGATAGCCGGTTCCTCCGCGGCCTTGCCTGTGTGCGTGACGCTGCGTGGCCATGGTATGGTTTTCATGGTAAGGTTTCGGACCGGACCAACGTGATTAATGGGAGCGCGTTTTACATGTCATGTTCGTGTCGACTTCCCCACCCTATCGGACAAGTGGGATAATTGCGCTTACCGATGAAATGAGGTTCAGGCTTTAGACCTTGGGTCCTGATTTTCGACGATGCTTCATGACCGGCCGCCTATGACGTCCTCGCCTCCTGCAATGAATCTATGATGCGTTGGTTTTTGTTTCGTTGTGCCATCATATGGGATTCGACGTTCTTTCCGGCTACCTTGGGCAATGGTGTAAACACGAGTACGATGGGAATCTGATATTTGCCGACTGTAACGGCAGCGACTGGATGATGCGTTTCTGGCTGTGTGACTTCTATTACGTCCGGTGAGCCCCACACTTTGTCGTATTCTCGTCGACTGACTTATATATATATATATATATATCTTATCTTGTTCAGGGATCAGGACGACGCGCTTTGCTTTGTATGCGCGATAAGCTCTGTGACTAGGCTTCAAAGTGGCCGTGTTTAGCGCGAATGCATCAGTGTTCCCCAGTTGCGTAAGCAATTCTCTCATATTTCGGACGTTGGTCGTTGCAGCTTTGGTTTTGTCATTGTCCATGAGGCTTTTTGCGTAGCAATGTCAGGGGGCCTTGAACACGATTTCATCAACTTGGGTTCCATCTATGTATCAGCAGATGACGTGCACAGCACCCCGGCTTCCTGTTTGTTCCGTGTCTCCACCCTCCCACACACGCACACGCACACGACGTCGAAAATGCGATATGCAATACATCATCATTCACGGGCTTGGTATTGGTTGCCGCCGCTAGTTGGACGTCATCGCTGAACTTAAACGCGCACGTCCTCAAGTCATTCGCCACTCGAAAACGAAGACGAAGCGAGCGAGATCTATATGCGTGGTTGATGTCCCCTCCCCCACACATACACATATGCGAGATCTAATTTATCGATTGAAGCGAGTGACAGTAGCGGGTACGTTTCGTGCCTGGATAGGCTGGGGTTGATGTCATCAGGGGTTGAGGGATGACTACTTTGCCCAGGTCTTTTCCGTTCATCGGATTGCCGTTTCGTGCGTCTTGGCCGGGTCTCCCCTATTTTCGCGTTTCTCATCTAGGTTCACAGCCCCGATATACACAACAGCACCCGTGTGGCCAAGGAGCCTACGTAGCGAACTCGCGGCCTCGTCTAACACCATCGAGTGGCGATATACCAACCCGGCGAGACTTTGCACACCCGGAGTGGCGACCGAGGTCTGACACTCGACGTTATCGTTATTGATACCGGTGCACGTTCTCAGTAGAGCAGCCACGTAGGTCATGTTCAGGTCCCAGCGGACACTGATGACGACGATGGCGATGATGATCTCGGTTTCACTTTGTGGAAAAGCGCTCTGCGGTGCGCATGTGTTTTGCGTTCCGTTGTACACGTTGTGGCGCTGATATATATGCTGCTGTGCTCGGTGTCAAGGCCGAAACGTTGAGGTGATTTGGCCATGAAACAATGTTTCGGACAAGGTCCGACCGAGAGAGGAACCGAACGTTTCTGGATCCTTGTGAAACACGGCGTGGTCTACTCATTGGTGGGTCACGTTCGTGGTTGGTGCTGACAATGTACGTAGTGAATCTCGATCGTTAGTCTCTGCTTTGTTTACTTGCGAAGGTGCGTTGTCCCCCTATACTGGAGAGGTAAGCGAACAGGTTCCACCTCGGGCACGTGTGCCGTTTCGATGTTGCGAGCACCGTGCGTTTACCTTCATCTTGGGTAGGAGAATAACTGGACGGTACTACCACACGACGAGGTGCCTGTCCACTGTTCGTTTCCTTCCTTTGCAACGCCCACGTCGACGTGCGGCGCTCCCCCGTGCTGACATGATGACCAACTAGAACACCAACCGACGAGGGCGACTATCGAACCAGGCACGCAATACATCGGCGTGCGCCGTTCGAGAACATGAATTTTGGCTCCGCGTGGCAGATGCGCATTGGTCGCACCGACACGCGCTTCCCTCTCGCGGAGTCCTTTCAATCTTCGATTTTATTATTAGACTCTGTTAACGTGGTAGGGTGAGTGGGTGCACACGACCACTGGCACATACGATGGTGGTATGGGTATGGCACGTGTGTGGCCATCGTGGACGCCAGTGCCACCTGCGACCAATGCGCACGTCGTCTCGTTGTAGATCCGTGGGAGAACCAAGGCGCCCTCTCAGCCGAACATCAATCTGGTCTTTTTTTGTCAAGCTCAAGTCTGCATTCATTTGCCAATTACGATCATCCTTGTCCCAGAAGAAGCAGGGATAAACGAGTTTCGAGGTGATGCAGAGTGTCCAAGGCTGATCGATGATCGAGAACTTGAATTCAAGAAGTCCGGCTATCCATCAAAGGAATTCTGTTCTATTGAGAGGCGGCATACAGTAGCTTCGGTATTGCGTGCGCATATACGATTCGGGCTCGTCAGTCTAGTTCCATCCTCTCCTCTCGTACACAATGCTAAAGAGGAAAAGTGATTTGGAAGCAAGGTTGTCGTCTAGCCATCATTTCCGACAAGAGGCAATCGTCGCGTAACTCTTCGCGTACCCTTCCGAAATTCGAAATCCAATTCTATGAGCCGATCGCTGTACATTTCGAGGAGAAATCTATGTACAAATGAATCACCAATCACTGGATACAAGAGAGAGGAATGGAATATATGTACAAAGAAGAAAAGTAGAAGAGAAGGTGCTAAACCAGAGCATTTGTTGCGAACAAAATAAAATGGTACGTGAGATTAGTTGGCAACTTTGCCAAGAGGTGTCTTTGCCATCACGCTGATCACCTCGTACAAGACCTGTGAGGTTCGCGTCAGGTTCTCCCTCCCTTGCCTTGGGCGGGGAGGGACATAGGAAAGAGAGGGATGTGTGCAAGACTCACGTCGGCAGCTGCCATGGTGGTCAATTCGGCGTTTGTGTCGTACGCAGGAGCGACTTCGACAATGTCAGCAGAGACGATATGAAGACCGTCCAAACCACGCAAGATCGTGCGCAGCTCGCGCGTCGACCAACCTATCAGGGTCAGTATCAGAATACGACGGTTGTCTCGAAACGAGTAGAAGAGGACGTACCCCCTGTCTCGGGTGTTCCAGTCGCGGGCGCAAACGCAGGGTCGATCGAGTCGATCTGTTCGGAGTGTATGTTTACCAAGGTTCTCAACAAGTAGAAAAGGAAAAGGGACGCACATCGATTGAAAGGTATACCGGGCGGTCACCGACGGTCTCTCGAATTTTCTTGATGATACCATCAGTGCCTGTCGACCGAATAAGCAAGAAAATAAGTCATCATCGGCGGACCGGCCACTCGTCTTCAAACTTACCGATCGTATCAATCTCACGTGCCTCTATCCTCTGGAACCCAGACGCATCGTCATTGGCATAGTCCGCTGGGCCGGACAAGGTCGTCCGGATCGCACCATGCTAAAACAATAGGGTGAACTAGGATCAAGGCGTTCGACGGACACATCAAAAGGGGGAAATGGAAATATATGAGAAAGGAAACGGGATACTTGCAATGGAACTGCCATTTTTGATGAGGCCCTCCTGACTGGCCCAGTAGAAGTAGGTACCGTGGTTGATGGCAGCCTGGTCTGATGGGGCCCCTCCAAAGACGGACGGTTTCCATGTGTCGAGGTGCGAGTCAAAGTGGATGACGGAGATGGGACCATAGGCAGAGTGGATAGACCTTGTGGTGATCGCAAGCCGTCAGCACAATCAATGAAAGGGGTCAACGACACCCGCCCACCTGAGAAGGGGCAGGACGACGGTATGGTCACCGCCAAGCGTGACAATCCTCGGATGATGTTTTCCGTCAGCGGAAATGGGAACGAGCGGTTTGCCCGTCAGCGCATCATTACCGAGAGGGGAAAACGTTCGCCTATGGAGGAGCTCCTTGTGGCCATCTTCGATCTGTTGAATGGCGAATTTGTTGTCGTATGGCGTAACGGGGATGTCACCGCAGTCGACGATCTTGATGCCCGACAGAAACGGGTTGACCTCGAGGGGGACATTGTAGCCACCATACAGCGTCAGACGGCGTGATCCCGCGCGGATACCAGCCGGACCAAAGCGGGCACCAGGCCGGTATGAAGTCCCAGTGTCCTGCGACAAGCGTTGCCAGCCAATTTCGCGTGCACGAATGAATTACTTACGAATGGAGCGCCGATGAAGGCAATATCAAACGCGGCATTCCTGTCCTTTCCGAGACATTGAACCCACGGTAACTTCGCAAACGTAGCGATACCGGAGAACACGGAGTCGGCGGTGACTGTAGCCAAGCAGCTTCGACGTGATACTCGTGAAAGCAAAACTGAGTGTCCCTACCTTGGTCGTCACCAGGGTAGACAGCCTGATAGGGATACTTGTAGTACCCGAGAGGTATTTGGTCGCCGTGCTCGTGACCTTCATGAGCGATGGCGACACAAGCAAACGCAGCGACGGCGAGGACAGATAACTGGGGCCGCATCTCGGAAGGGTGAATGTCAAACGCAGTGTATTGGGGACGATGGGAGTGCCGATGTGGTCAAGGATGGGAGGCAGAACTCTTGTTGACCTTCAAAGTGATTTGGACGCAGCTAAAAAGGTTTCGTCTTGGGAAAAGAACGTCGTCTCCTGCCTCATGCCATTGAATGGTCCGGGAGATGCGAGCCCTCAAAGATAAGAGGACCCATCGGATACATCGTTTTTCAGCCTCGAGGCAGAGAAATTTGAAAGGAATGAGGGACAACATCGCCCGGAAGAGAGATAACTCACATACAGGGCTCATCAGCGGGGACCCGGCGGTCACGCCATGGAAAAAACTGTTCCGCGAGCGGCGAAAGATACTAAACCGGCTTACCAGCATCAGCACGATGCAGGCCTCGTTTCTTTCAAGGTTCCCGTGGCGTAAAGAAATAATGTCAGCGAGAAAGATCCCCGCTTATTCGCGTGTCAAGTTGCTCCGCGTTATAAGCACAGATCAAAAACGAGGTCGAAATTCTCCGCTGCTCTCTTCAATTTTTTTTCTGTCAGTCCCCCCGAGCGAGAACGATGGACTTGAACGAAACCTCACCGCTTCTTCCTGACGCACGACGCTTGCTACGACAAGTCGACAACGATCATGCTTCTCCGCCAATCCTGCCAATTCCCGAAGAGGCAGGAGCGACCCACCGCTTCGGGCCGACACTGCTCGCCTCTCTCCTCGTCGATTCCATTCCCGGTGCGATCGATTGACGTGTCCGTTTCGCCAGTCTAACAATGAATCAAAAAAGTCATCCTCTCATACACCCTACAAAACTCGGTACAAACAGTCTCCATCATGGTGACTGGTCGCCTGGGTCCCGAAGAACTCTCCGCAGCCGCATTCTCCATGATGCTGGCATACGTCACTGGCGAGTACCTCTCCCGTCCCCCCATCGTCGCTCGTAGGGTCCCATAAGATATCCTTCGTTCGTGTTCTTGTAGGGTGGTGTATCGCGCTCGGTGGAGGATCCGCACTGGACACGCTCGGGTCGCAAGCCTTCACGGGCGGCATCCGCAAGACAGATCTGTCCATCCATTTACAGCGATGCGTCGTCCTCCTATGGGTCCTCTTCATACCCATCGCCGTCCTGTGGTTCTTTATCGAACCCGTACTCTTGGCGATCGGAGAACCCGTCCAGCTCTGCAAAGACGTCCAAGACATCATGCGCCTACTCATCTTTGGAGCGCCAGCATTCATCGCGTTTGAATCCCTCAAGAAATACCTGCAATGTCAGGGTAAGTCCCCGAACCTCTCCTTTGACCGAACGCGAACTCACCCTTGCTCGAAAAGGCATCATGCGCGCGGCGACGATGGTCCTTATCATCCTCTGGCCGGTCAACCTCGCCTTGAACGTGATCCT
>JBBPLN010000115.1:0-42187 GCA_038089815.1 Sutorius eximius | reverse complement strand
CACCTCCGCTGTGAACCGTTGCGCTGGTAACCCGGTTGCATCTGGCAGCCAGGCGACGTCATCTCCAGCCCGGCCACTTACTCCCCCACCGTTGATTGTCTCGAACCAGCAACCGCCCATCCTTACGTCAGCTCAGAACTCAGCCGAGGCCCCGTCCAAACCGCAACCTGTTGCCGCGTCGCACTCCTTACCCCCTCCTCCGATCAGTTTTGCGCGTCGTCGGGCTGCCCAGCCCGGCGCCCGCAAAAAGAAACCTGCTGATATTTTAATCAGCCCTCGCGGTGCTGGACCTTCCGATCCGCTAGCACCCGTCATTCAGAGCGCACCACCCGTCGCAGATCCTGGCCGTTTTCCAATGGCAATCCCCCGTTTGCCATTCGTTCTCAACAATACGCAGTCCACCCGGCGCGTCGCCGGCAACGTTCCCCCGACGCCCACTCGGTTTAGTCTCCAGGGTACCACAGCACCCTCGATCAGCTCGACCGCGCGGGCGATACACTCGCCGCCGAATCCATCCGTGCCTATCGCCAACACGCTGGTGCCTCCCACGCCCCATGCGTTCCAACATCCCAGCTATTCGGGGGACAAGTCAGCCTTTTTGGCGCCGTTCGAGGTCTTTTACGATGCGCTCAACGACGCGAAGCAGCTCAAGGGCTGGTTGTCTGACCAGACGCAAAAGTCGAACGCGCTGATCATGTCGCTCAAGCAGCAGCAAGACAAGATGGATGAGGTGGTGGAGGATTTGGTCGAGAAGCGCACCCGCGTCATGCGGGAGGAGATCACGATGCTCCGCCAGCGAATGGAATCGCTCGAAGAAGCGCTCCTCGCTGTGCGCGCCGATGCGTCCGTCAGGCCAGACGGCGCCGGCTATGGATACCCTCAGGGGACCAAGTATCCAAACGGGATCCCACCCTGCCCCGAGACCCCATCGACGTATCGTTTTCCCGCCCCGGAGCAGCGTAGACCGGACACGATCATCAAGGTCACGTCTCCCGGACAGGAGCAGGAACACCGGCCGTCCGCGTCGCCCCCTGTCGACGTGTCGCGCCGGTCGTCCCTCTCTGGGGGGAGTGGTCGTCCGGAGCCGGCTCAGCAGGGTTTGCATGGCACGCTCGGAATGGGTGGGCACAGTCGACGCCCGTCTGGGTCTCAGAGTGGTGCCAAGGGCACGGCACCTGGGAGGTCGCAGGGTGTTGCTGAACGGACCTCGACGGGGCGACAGACGGAGACACGGCCGGGTGGGCGGCTGTACTATCCTGGATCGTATGGGAACAGCCATCCGCCGCTTGTCGAAGGACAAGCGTCGAGAGGCGGTGACAAGTCATGAAAAAGTCACCGCCTAGATTGATTACACGCGCTCTACAGATTATTTGTTTGACGGACAATTTGAGATTCATATACACATTCACTGGCCCGAATAGCATTTTTCCCAAGAGATTCTCGGACAATGTATCTCTGATTGATTTATGACTCGTTTCTTGTGTCGTTTGCTTTCGTATTTTGCACACATTGTCGTCGACTCGCAAGATTCACGCTCCTTTTTCTCCTTTTTTTCTGGTTGGTGTTGTCTTGAATCGTTGTTATCTGTACTTTATATACACGCGATGTAGGATAGATTTCGATTCTTGCGCGAACGCTAGATTGGCATGCGCGGTACACGTTTAGGAGGGCATCGCTGGAAGGATCGACGGTGCACAGGTCAAATGAATACGCCCGATCGCAAGTGGGACGTCGAACGTCTGGGCGGTGCGAGGCTATGAAACACCGCCACATTTCTTTCTCTCTTTTTCACCACCATGTTCACCTTTGTCCGGTTTGCGCCGAGCGTGTCTCGCTGCAGAACCTATGCCACCAAAAGACCCCCCGCCCGATTCCCGGACCCGCTGCAAAACCATCCCAACGCCGTCGTCACCGCCATCGAGGGCGGACTGACGTTCGTCCACCGACCACCCCCGTCTGCACCCTCTCCCCACTCGACCACCCTCGCACCCGCGTCACCGCTCCTCAGACCCGCCACGCATGCGGGTGGTGCACTCCCGCCGCTGCTCCGTCCTTCGGCATACGGACCCGAACCAGAGAGACTGTCCAAAGAGGACGTCGAGAAGCTGAGGGCGCTCAGACGGTCGAATCCGGATCTCTACAGCTGTGGCAAGCTCGCCAAGATGTTCAACTGCACGCCCTCGTTCGTCTCGCAGGTCGCCGCACTCCCGCGGTCCCTTCGGAAGGTGTTGGCAAAGAGACAGGACGCACGGGTGGACGCGGTCAGAGCTGGGTGGGGCGAGCGCAAGGCGACGGCGAGGGCTATCAGGGAGAAGCGACGCCAGTTTTGGTAGAGGTTGATGTTAAACGTAGCGAGACGAGGCGAGCATCGGATCCCAAATTAGAGCGTGTCTACGAGGTGAATGAGCGAGTGGACGGATAAACCGGGTTCGACGTCGTCCGTGTCTTTCCTCCTCTTTCTCTCACATGGCACTACGCCCTGCCGTTCGCACCGTCGCCAAAGCCCTTCCCATCCACGCCATGTCTCTACCGCCCTACCTGGCACGTACCGACCACCGTCAACGCTGTCTCGAGCAGCTGCGCTCCAAGTCCGTCTCGCTCGAAAAATACATTTACCTCAACGGTCTCAAAGGTCGTGACTCGAGTCTCTTTTACGACATTCTCCTCGGAAACATGCTGGTGCGACACCGTCCCAGCCGTGCGCTGACCCCGTTGACTCGCATCGACAGGAGTTGATTCCCATCTTGTACACCCCCACGGTGCGTATCGTCCGCGTCGCGTGATCGTGCCTGACCCAACCCAAGGTCGGCGACGCCTGCATCAACTATTCCCACATATGGCGTCGACCAGAGGGTCTCTACGTCTCCATCCAAGACAAGGGTCGCATCCGTGACGTGCTCGCGTCTTGGCCCAACGTCGAGAATGGCCGTATCGCCGTCGTCACCGATGGTGAGTCCCGCGACTGGCGTGTTTTGCCGGCATTGACGCTCGTGTCGCTTTTTCAGGCTCGCGGATCCTCGGGCTCGGTGATCTCGGTGCCAATGGCCTCCCCATCAGCATCGGAAAATTGTAGGCGCTTTTCTTGCTCGCCTCGTCGTCCGATTCGATGTTGTGCACAGGGATCTCTATATCGCCGGCGCGGGTATCAAGCCCACTTCGACCGTACGTGGGACTGTCACACCATGACGTGCTCACGTTTGACTCGTCCCAGGTCCCGATCTGTCTTGATCTCGGAACAAATACCCAGCGTTACCTCGATGATCCGCTCTACATTGGTGTTCGTCGTCCCAGACCAACGACGCAAGAGGTAAGCAGCCTGTCGTCCGACGTGTCCGTTCTGACCGAACCCAGATGGACGAGTTCATGGACGAGTTCATGCAAGCGATGAAGGACGTCTTTCCCAACTTGCTCGTCCAGTTCGAAGATTTCTCGACCGACAATGCGTTTAGATACCTCGATAGGTACCGCCATCAGTACAGCGTCTTCAATGATGACGTGCGTTCTTTTCTTCCCACTTCTTTTCGTCTTCGTTGATCTCTATCCACAGATCCAAGGCACTGGTTCCGTCATCCTCTCCGGCTTCATGAATGCAGCACGTCTCTCCTCGGCTGCCTCGGGTAGACCCTTGTCAGACCACCGGATGCTCTTCTTTGGCGCAGGTTCGGCAGGGATTGGTGTGGCAAAGCAGTTGCTCTCGTACTTTACCAGCCTGGGTATGAGTCCCGAAGAGGCAACGTCTCGAATTTACGTGAGCGCGATCAACCCTCGAGTGACTAAACCGTCGATCTGTGCTCAAGCGTGATCGTGCGTCCAGACCGTGGACTCCAAGGGACTCGTCACAGCGGACCGCGAGGGCCTCCAGGAACACAAAAAGTGTAGGCGGCTTTTCATCGTGACCTGCGCACGGCGCTGAGCATCCGGCTAGTCTTTGCCCGTAGAGACTATGACGGTCCACAGCTCACCAACTTGGTGGACATCATCAATCACGTCAAGCCCACCGCGCTGCTCGGCCTGAGCACGCTAAAGGTGAGCCTTGTTTGATGTCCTGAGCGGGCCACGCTCACGTGCCGCAGAACGCGTTCACCCAGGACGTCGTCAAGGCCATGTGCGCGCTCAATCCGCGCCCGATCATCTTTCCCCTCTCAAATCCCGTCCACCTCTGCGAACTTGGCTACCAAAATGCCATCACGTGGTAAGCCCTGTGCCCACCCCACCGCCTGCGCACCTGCTCAGCCCTGCTCGCAGGTCCAATGGCAAGGTCATCTACGCCTCCGGGAGTCCGTACGCACCCGTAACGCACGACGGGACGCGGTACGAGCCCGGACAGGGCAACAACATGTACATCTTTCCCGGTCTCGGACTCGGTGCGATTCTTTCCAAGACGCGTCACATCTCGGATGGCATGGTCGAGCGCGCGGCTGCGGCGCTCGCGTCGTCGCTCGATCCCGAGGAACGTGCCGCAGGGCTGGTGTACCCCCGTCTCGCGCGCATCCGGGATCTCAGCGCGGGGATTGCGTCGGCCGTCATTCGACAGGCGCAACAAGAGGTGGGTGGGGTCTGAGCGCGAGGATGTGCGAAGCTGACTGCGGTTCTTTTTGTAGGGACTAGACACGAACCGCTATCTCCGCACTCTCCCCGACGCCGACCTGCTCGGGCTCATCCGCGATAAAATGTGGCAACCGCCTGCGATGAAGCCGCTGAGCAGTTCCCGTCTGTAAGCGATGGGATGCGTTCTCAGGTGTGTGGCAACGCGGGGAGACTGAAATAGACGCGTACGACGCTTTTTCTTGGTATACGCACTCGAGTGGAATATGTATCTAGACTTGCACGGATGTAATGTATAATTCCCCTCAGACGTCGATATCCGGATCTAGCGGGCTCGGCCAGCCATCGGTGTCTTCTTTCCATACACCGACGCCGAACCGGTGGTTGACGCCCTTGAGAGCAGGCACACACACGACGCCACCACACCCGCCCGTTTTCGGCATCGGAACGAGATAAAACACGTCCTTGACGCGCGAGTGGAGCAGTGCCATCGTACACATCAGACAGGGCTCGTGCGTGATGAACACGGTCAGACCCGTCAAGAGGTACTGTGTGCCGTTTTTCGGCTCGCCCGGTGGTACGCTCGTCGTCGGTCGTTGGGCGCGGTAGTCGGCCACTTGGCGAATGACGTCGAGCGCAGCGTGTCGGAGGGGGTGTTTGGTCGATGTGCGCGTGTCGTAGGCGAAGAACGGGCGTGAGAGCTGGGTGTCATCTCCGTAGGGTACCGGGATGTGTGCAACGACGGGCAGCTGAGACGTTATGAGCGCGGCTGTCAACGTTCATCGACACGACTCACCTCTCCGCGCTGTGCGATCTCGGCGTATGCCCGTCCGAGTCGCCTCACGGCGCTCGACGCCCAGCAAACTCTGGACCTCGTCCATGCCTCGGGCTCCCACTTGCGCCGGGGTGCGAACACGGTAGGCCAGAGGGAGTTTTTGAGCGCGAGCGAGGTGGGCGTTAGCGCGGGTGTGCGCGGGACGGGGAGCTGGTAGGGCGGTGGGAGGGCACGTTCGGGGGGGAGAGGTGGTGGTGGGTTTGTGTCGAGGAGGAGCGTGGAGACGGTGTCTTGTCGCCGGACGCGTTTGAGGTGCGAGAGGGTGTCCTTGTCCAGTCCGGATTGCTTGAGCCATCTGGGGATGTGTATGCGCGCGTCAGACGACGACGGGGGGTACGCACCGCAGCATGGGCCCGATGTGTGTTTGATCGGGGATATCGACGACCCATACTTGGACTAGGGAGGGGGTCAGTAGGGTTCGACGATGGATGGGGTGGTATACCGAGATCGATGTCGTCGAGGCGTTCTTCCTCTTTATCGAGGCCGAGTTTCGTCCAGGTGAACGGGAGGTCGTCTTCTTGGATGTCCTGCGATACGTCGACGTGTCCTTGGATATCCGCTATACCTGCCCATGGATCGGAATTGGTGGTGTCGTTCATGTCTGGGATGACGGCGCGATGGGATCGAACCAGAGTTGGTGGCCGTAGAATACGTCTGGCGCGATCGCGTACACGATACGCTCCCCTGCGATGGTGATCAGCTCGGGGATCGACAGACACGACGCACGCCGCGGCCCTTGACGTTGAGGACCCAAGGCGGAGTCGTGGCCGTAAATGGCAAGGCGGCCATCCACGTCGAGCATGGCACCAAAACCACCACCGAGACCGCTCCCGAAGGTATTCCTCGTCGGCGTCGTCCCCATCGCCGCCTGGTTCGTCGTGCGACCGCTGCTCGACCCCCCACCGCCCCTTCCTGTTCTCTTTGTCTCGTTTGGGTTCTCGCTGTTTGCGTTTCTGGCTGCGCTGTACTTGATACCCACCCTTGGACCGCGGTTCATCCGGGCGAACCTCGAGGGAAGGGATCTGTTAAAGGTCTACAAGGACCCGATGTGAGCGTTTCGTCACGTCCATGCGTGTGCTTGGCTGAATACTACAGACCGGAGAGCCAAGGACTCGTCTGCGCCTCCATATACATTCTCTTGCTCATTCTCTTTATCCCCTTCCCCTTTTCCGACACCGTTGGCAGCCTTCCTCAGAGCCGCAAGACCCTCGAGGGTCTCCAGGGCGTCGCCTCGCTGCATCATGAGGTCAGCCCACGTTCCCGTTTGGCGTATGTCGTGACGATCCCGAGTCTAGTTGTCCGTGTACCTCTCCTCGCTGCTGTCCTTGTTGATGGCGACCATGTTGGGATTCCTGGACGACGTCTTTGATATTCGGTGGCGCCATAAACTACCGATACCCATCATCGCTGCTATCCCCTTGCTCATGGTGTACTATGCCGAGGGAGGCAACACCTACGTCGTCGTCCCCATCCCTTTCAGACGCTTTCTCGGTGTGCTCGTCAATCTCGGTTCGTACAGGCCATAGCGACCCGTCCGTCCGTTGACCCCGTTCTAGGCCCGCTGTATTACCTGTACATGTCGCTCCTCTCGACGTTCACCACCAACAGCATCAACATCCTCGCGGGCATCAACGGTTCCGAAGTCAGCCAGGCCGTCATCATCGCCATCTCGGTCATCTTGAATGACCTGTTGTATCTCCCCTGGCCGGTGGATTTTAAGATACCCCTTCACCTGCTTGGGAGTCAAGCCGAGGTCGACGTGGGAGGCGCATGGCACGCTGGCATGTCCTATGGCAGTAGCGAGCTGGTGGGCAGACATCTGTTCAGCCTATACTTTATGCTCCCCTTGCTGGGCGTCTGTCTGGGATTCATGTACCACAATTGGTACGTGATGTCGTCCGTCATCGAACGCACTCCGACTCGTGAATAGGTATCCCGCTCGTGCTTTCCCCGGCGATACGCTTTGTTATGTGACCGGAATGGCCTTTTCGGTCGTTGGGATACAAGGTCACTTTTCAAAGACGTTGCTCTTGTTCTTTTTGCCCCAGATATTCAATTTTGTCCTGTCATGTCCGCAGCTGTTCGGATTAGTCCGGTGTCCTAGACATCGCCTCCCGAGGTTCGTTCCGCGATTCATTTTCGCCGGCCCAAGTTCGATTCCTTGATAGATTTGATCCCGACACGAACGTGTTACATCCGTCGACAGCGGAACTCACAGAACCGCCGTCCAAGCTAGGCACCCTCATCCTCCGGATCTTTTCGACGTTGGGTCTGACAGCACTCAAACTCCACCCAGAAAACGGACGGATCCTGGAAGCCACCAACCTGACCATTCTCAACTTCTTCCTCGTGCGGCTCGGTCCGATGACCGAGGAACGCCTCGTGCAGGTGTTGATGATCACTCAGGTAGGTGGCTGAACCGACATGAGGATGGTGATACTGATGTACCACAGGTTGCGGGGAGCGTGTTGGCGTTTGCGGTGCGATACGGGTTAGCTGGTCTGGTCTATGATGGTGACCGCCGATGACGGGTATCTCACAGTATTATGTAGATACGGAGATAGTGCGCTGTGTACGCTCATTGGTGGAATCACATGCGACTTGTCTTGCTTGATGTCCGTCTTGGGCGGGATTCAAAATGACTCGCTTCCAACGTTTTCTTCCTCTTCTTTTCTTCACCCTACCATGACCAGCCACGAACGCGCCGCCTTCCAAGCTCAAGTAGCCCAGGTCGAACAATGGTTCAAGGTATGACCCCTATCTCATCCTAGGCGTCGTGGTTACAACTCCAACAGAGCCCTCGCTTTGCGCGCACGAAGCGCCCCTACACCGCTGCCCAGGTCGTGTCCAAGCGGGGATCCATCCCGATCCAATATCCCTCCGACATTCAGGGAAAAAAGTTCTTTGCGCTCTTGTCTGAGCACGCCAGGAACGGTACACCCTCCCATACCTATGGCGCGTGAGTCGTTGACGGTCCGAAGCGCCCTTCTCGTTGCTCACGCTCGTTCACAGCCTCGACCCGGTGCAGGTCACCCAGATGGCCAAGTACCTCGAGACCGTCTACGTCTCGGGGTGGCAGTCGTCGTCGACGGCGTCGAGCACCAACGAACCGGGCCCCGACCTCGCCGGTAAGTCCCAAGGATGCGTTTGGGAATCGGGATGCCTCTGATGCCGTCGACGCAGATTACCCTTACAACACCGTCCCGAACAAGGTCGAGCACCTCTTCTTGGCTCAGCTCTTCCACGATCGCAAGCAGCGCGAAGCACGCTCCCGCATGACCGACGCCGAGCTCGCAGCGACGCCCTACATCGACTACCTCCGCCCCCTGATCGCAGACGCGGACACCGGCCATGGCGGCCTCACATCCATGATGAAGCTCGCCAAGATGTTTGTCGAAAAGGGTGCGGCCGGGATCCATGTCGAGGATCAGGCGTCAGGAACGAAAAAGTGTGGACACATGGCCGGAAAGGTGGTCGTCCCCGTTGCGGAGCACATCAACCGTCTCGTCGCGGTCCGCCTCCAGTTTGATATCTTGGGCGTCGAGAACGTTCTCGTCGCCCGCACGGACTCGGAGGCGGCGATGCTCATCACGACCAACATTGACGATCGCGACCACCCGTTCATCCTCGGCTCGACGAACCCGTCGCTCCCGCCGCTCGCTACCGTCATGCGCGATGCCGAGGCGGCGGGTAAGTTGGGCGAGCATCTCCAGGCGGTCGAAGACGCCTGGATCGCTGCCGCGAATCTGCAGCTCTTCTCGGAGACGCTGGCGAACGCGCTCGTCTCGCAGGGTACACCGCGACACAGCGTACAGCAATTCCTGGACCGGGTATCACACGTGTCGTACCCGCAGGCGGTCGTCATCGCTCAGAAGGAATTTGGGCTCAAGAGCGTTCCTTACTGGAACTGGGACACGCCGCGGACGCGCGAAGGGTACTACCGGTACCAAGGCGGCACCAAGTGTGCCATCATGCGCGCGATCGAGTATGGGCCGTATGCCGATGTGCTGTGGATGGAGACCAGGAGGCCGATTCTCGCACAGGCGCGCGAGTTTGCGCACGGCGTGCATGCCGTGCATCCCGGCCACTGGCTCGCATACAACCTCAGCCCGTCGTTCAACTGGGATGCCGCGGGTCTCGACACCAATGATATGAAGGGCTATATCTGGGAGTTGGGCAAGCTTGGGTTCTGCTGGCAGTTCATCACGGTGGGTTCATGGAAGTGGTGGCGGAGACGCGCTGATGGTCTGGTTTAGCTCGGTGGTCTGCACTCGAACGCGTACATTAGCGACCTTTTCGCGAGTGCATTTGCAAAAGAGGGCATGAAAGCCTACGTCGAGATCGTGCAGCGCAAGGAACGAGAGCTGGGATGTGACGTGTTGACACATCAAAAAGTATGCTGTTTGCCATCTCCATCGGTCAAGCAGATTTGGCTCACCCGTGTACAGTGGAGCGGCGCCGACTATGCCGACAGTTTGATCAAGACCGTGACCGGTGGTGTCTCGTCGACGGCAGCGATGGGAAAGGGCGTCACGGAGGACCAATTCAAGTCAAAGCTATAGCTGGGCGACGATGTCGAAAAATTTCTGCTTGTCTTGTATCTGTAATCTTATTTTGTGTTGTCTTTGACACCGGGTACATTCAACCTTGATTATCATCCGCGGCGCATTCGACAACCAAATTAGAATAGAATGAAAGTATACAGTCACGTATTTCATGATGCCGTCGCAAAGGCGCCTTTGCTTGCCGTCAGCTCCGCGCCAAGCTTGTATCCCGTCACCTTGGAGGCATTAGGTAAAAAAGTCCTAGCCAAACACGGATTGAACGCACCTTGTCCCAGTCGATCTTTTGTCTCGTCAGCGGAAGCGCACGTCTGAGGCCCTTGAACGCCTTTTCGCTCATCTCGTGGTATGCGTCGTTCAGCGATGTCTGTAATCGCGTTTCTTCCGCCTCGATCAGTGCGAATATCTTGTTCGATGCTGCGCTCGGGGACGCGTTGGTAACCGCAGGTGGTATCGGTATCAATATATCGTGCGACGTTTCCAGTTGGACCTGTGCACGAATCAGCTTAGGCAAGGCGATGGAGACCCTCCGCACGTTTCCCTGTTCATAATAATGCACGTTGACGAGCACTCTCCCTTGGATCGTCCTCGACTCGCCAAAGTCGATCTGGTACTGAGAACGCCATCTGCCTGACCTGCCTCTAGATGAGTCGCCCCAAGTGCGCATCGCGGAGAACTACGAACCAAAAGTTGGCAGGGTTGTATTTGTTCGAAACGATCTGGACGGTAAAGTGGGTGGGTGGTTGTGTGACAAAGGTGGTTGCTACGCCGTCGATGTAGTGCGCGGCGAGGTAGGTGAGTGCTGCGGAGTCGAGTGCGGTGCTGGGAGAGCTCTGTGAGCTCTGTGTGGGAGTATCAGGGAGACTTACCGGAGTGGTTCAGCGAGTGGATCGGGTTCTTCGGGGCGAGGATCGGATGCTTCCTGTAGTGGGTGAGTATGACACGCGCAGTACGATCGAGCGTACTTGCCAGTCTCAGGTGATCGAATCTAAAAGACGTCTTGGAGCGCGGATCTAGGAACCGCTCCGTCTCCTCTCCCTCTCCCTCGTCGTCGTCGTCGTCGTCGTCCTGTATCCGCGCGACGTCGCTGACGATGGTCTGCAAAAGCGATGATGATGCCGAGTTCAACGAATGTATGCGGTAGATGTACCTGGTGGGACGCGTTGGGCACGTCCACGAGGATAAACTGCGCGAGGTTGTAGTCCCGTAGAGCGGGCAAAAGACCATCTTCGAGGATATCGTCGTCGTTGACGATGACACGCACGTCTAAGCTCACGAGTCAGCGCGTGTTCGTCGATCAGGACACGTACACGAACCGTTGAGAACATCGTTGATCTCGCCCGGTGGAGACTGCAACACGAACGCGCTCGCCACTTGGATGCGCTCGTCCGAGTCTGCCATGGTGGTCTCGTCCTAGTAGTTGATAAACCCTAACCCCGAACCAAACTTGATGCTGTCCTGTCAACGATGCAAGCAGACCACCAACGGTCCACAGGCGTTCTTGTTGACCTGTCGGGGATGTAACAAGACCTGGCATCACAGTATGTCTGTCGCCAACAACATGCCACCGATCGTCTCATCGACCCGCACTGTACAGGGTGCCATCAGCCCGCCGTCGAGGATGGGGAGCTCATTGGGCGGATACGCGCGACGAATGCGGGGGACACGGCTAACGGTCTCGGTGCGTGGGCGTGCAGACGGTGCAGGAAAGGCGCTTCGGAGACGCCGAGCGCGATGTCTAGCCGCGCGCCGACGGTGTCCTCTGATTCGCGCGAGGAGAGAAAGACCTCGGCGGCACCCGTCGCTACGTCTAGCGTCCCCCCGACGGTAGAAGTTCATGTCAAACGGGAATCGGTGCGTGGCGATCCATGTTTAACGTGCTCGATGCTCAGTTTTACAGAACGCTGTGGTCGATGCGAGACTTTTGCACGATCAGGAGCGACAAGCGTCGAGAGAGGTGGTCCCGGTAAAGCCTACGTTTTCTGCAAAGAGCACAAAATCGTCTGCAGCGAGTCGATCCCATGTCCCACCGCAGGCGCAGCCTAGAGATGTAGAGATGGCAGACGATGCTCCTCCCAGGTTCACCCCGCAAGACAAGAAGATGTCACCTCAGAGACTGTCCTTATCAGCGTCCTTACTTCGGGCCAAGGGTGCACGCAAGTTTGTCGGTACGGTCCCAGCGACGTCCTCAGAGGATGACGTCGAAATGGAAACCGAAGATACGCCATCTAGTCTCTCCGAACCTACTTCACGCGCCACATCTCATACATCGCAAGCACCCTCCTCAGATGATCAGGCAATCAGGCGAACGTCTATCGTAGAAGCGACGCCTCACGTCCGTGCTGCCAATGCACAGGAACGGGAAGCGAGGCCAGCCGGTGGAGGGGTAGTTCAATCCGGAGCTGCCCGGGACGCGGCTGACGACGACGATCCAGAGGACTTGTACGGCCCTCCTGTGGAACGTCGCATTATCCGCATCCTCCCCTCGCTGGCTGAGGAACTGAAGGAACAATGGCGACGAACACCGTCCGAGAAGGTAACCACCTCATCGTACTTTTACATGACGCGTTACACATGCTCTACCAGGAGGAGCGACGGGCACCGTTGGCCCCTGATTGGATTTACGCAAAACACGCGCATGACCCGCTGTGGGAGAAAGTCCCGAGCCAAGGACGGAAGGGGCGAAAGACGATCGCAAAAAAGTTGGGGGAGAATGGGCTCAACGTAGACGAGTTGATGGGTTGTTTTACGATTCAAAACTGGATCAGAGAGCGAAAGAATTGAATGCAGTGGCAACGTGACTTGACCAGATACCACCACCATGGCATCAGACCTCGCCAAGCTTACCGTTCCTCAGCTCAAGGCCTTGTGTAAAGAGCGACGGATCGTTGGCTATTCAAAGCTGAGCAAGGCCGCGCTCTTACAGAGGCTCGCAGAGGTTGTCGTTCCGACACCTCCAAACGACCAGGCGAGCCGGAATGCGACCGTATCATCTACCGTCCAGCGCGATGGGAATGCAACACAGCAGCCCATTCGGCCGTCGACCGCTAGTAATGCCCAGTCGACAGATACCTCTACCGCAAAGGCTCCTCTATCGTCGCAAGCACGCACTGTTGCAAGCGCTGCGAGCACCCAGAAAACCCCGAGCACGAAAAGACCTGCGCATATAGACGCCTCCGGCTCCCAAAAGCGGGTCAGGACATCTCTCAAGTCTACGGTTACCAACACAAGCCACGAACCTCCTGCGCCGGGAGCTCCGACGCTCCAGAAACCGCTGCCTGACGATTCTGTAGTGTTTAGATTCCCCGAACTGCCTGCACAGCATAAAAAGCCAGCTCGTGCACCTCCGATCCCCGCGAAGCAGCCTTCCGCTAGCAAATCCCTCGCTGTACCTCGTCAGACCGCTGATGGCCTCGGCCGATTCAAGCCGCTGGCAGTGATTTCGAGACCCAAGCCTGTGGAACGTGACAGGGAACCCTCACGAGCACCGGTGGTCTCCGTTGCGCCAAGGGCAACCAATTCTTCCCTCGTTTTCAACTTTCACGCGACGCCGCCTGTGCTTTCCCATATCTCTTTCCCTCCAAAGGCATCCGAACGCAAATGGGTATCCCGATGGGCCATCATACTGAGCGCACTCTCCCCAGGAGACAGACAAACGTGCAGGCTTGTATCGAGGACATTCCGGTATGCAGGTAGGGAACATTCTTCTGGGCTCATGATCCGCATCACGTCGCCGTGCCTTTGGACAGTTTACCTCTCCGCCGCACGTTTATTATCGAAGAGTTACCCTGGCGGTCGATCGAACGCTATTTTCGAACAGCATCCGAGAAATATGACAAACTTTTGGCCGTATCTTCGCTTCCGCGCCATGGAAGTATCCGAAAGGCGTCGCGCGTTCAAGCAGTCGTTTCTGGGTCAATACACCGATGCGATTGGATATGAACCCTTGTCCGAGCACCTTTGGACGAGCCCCGATGACGAGAAGCAAGTCGACGTTGCCCTTCGGTTCGTCACGAGATAGGGTCCAGAGACGTCCGTACGAGCACTTCTGAATGCACACCAGGTTCGTCTTAACCCGGATGTGGTTTGCCGTATCGGTCGGTACGTACGGCCACGACGCATCCAAGTGGTCGAAATGCGTCGTCCTTGACGTCGAGGAGATCGTCAAGGGCGAAATATGGCAGGTCATCGTGCGCGACGCCGATACCGGCGACTCATGCAGTTTCTACGCGCTCGAAGCGACGTGTGAGGTGATCGGCCAGTCGCTTGCGTCGCGAGGGGAGAGCACACTTGGGTATTGTCTACGCGCCGATTGGACGGCATGGATTTCTTTGCGGTCGCAAGTGCCACTGGACGCGGGACGAGGTTCGCTCCTGGAGTGCGTGAAGTGGTCTAACACCGAGGATTACCACCGGGGCATCAGCAAGGCATGGTTAGCCCGCGTTCAAGGACGGGATGCAGACAGCGTTGCCAAGAGGGGCGTCGCAGAGAAGTACATTTTAGCCTGCGTCGTGGCGAACGGGTAAGTGCCAAGTTCTAGTAGCACCTTTTCACCGAGCATCCCTCGTCAGTATAAGCGGGAAGTGGATGTCCACGAGCGCAATGGCACAAGAGTTTGCAGGTCTGCCCGACAACCAGACACCCAGCGCGAGAACCGCAGGACGGTCTATGAATACGGTCAACATGTACCTCCCATCGTGCGCAACGATTTACATCATGACACATTGATATGCTGATCCGTACAGTCACCACCACGTAGAGAGCGTCCATTTCACGACTTGCAAGGGTGACGCGCTGCATGCTGCTGTGGCTGTCGTGCAGACTCCGGGGCGAGAGTACTACGTGCTGAGGGACAATGGGATGCAAGTAGGTTGCGAAGAGGAGGGTATACCCGATGTTTGGCTGCAGATTCTTGGCTGCGACGCGCTGGGCCGGCCGCGTTAGGGATTATGTTGGTGTCTTTTGGACAAAGGGAGCTAAATATGGCTGCCACGGTTGAAAGTGCGTAGTCTCGCTACGTACAAGACCGAAGCACAATAACAAAGTCCCGCACGGAATTGTAATGCTGCCAACTTCAAGCTGGTCCCAGGAGTTATCCGGCACAATCGCATGAAGGCCGGGTTGCTTCTCCATGTAACCTGCATTCCGCATCATGAAATTATGTTCACTGCCGTCGTCCTACAGGAAGAGAGACGGGTTAAACAATAACAACGAAACAGATTCACGGGCGAAACTGACGATCAGCGTGAACAGGAAACCAGGCTCGAAAGGAAGAACGCTCCCGAGGTGCTTGATGTGTTCAGGGGAAAGCACGATCTTCGAGCGCCTCCACCTTGCGACCACCAACGATTGGAAACACATACGGCGCCTCGCCACCGCTGTGGGGTGCTTGGCGCCGACTTCTTCCGCGACCTTGGCCAGCGCCGCGCTCATCGTCTTCTCTTTTTCGTTTCGCCTCCACTCTGCGCCTTCGAATGCGCGACCTACGTCCCCCGACTGGGCGCGCTGCTCTTCTTCCTCGTTGCTGCGGAGTTTTCCGCCCACGAGCACGCCTCACGGAGCCACCCCCATGCCTACAGAGCATCGTTGACGATGGCACGGTACTGGGCTCGAAATCGGGGTGTACCGTGGGCCTTGCACATCGGGAGAATGTCTCGCTCGAGAGTGCGATCCATGACGCGTGACGTTCCACAGACCTTGATAAATAACGAACGGCGTTTTGCCGTGATTACGAGCGTACTGGTTCGCTTGGGACACGACTCACGCGGGGCACCAGAAATGCCCTGTCACTGCGGTCAGCACCACCAAGGCCGAAGAGTCGAGACACGGGTACCAAATAGAGCACTTTTCCTTGTTGGACGAGGTCATGGAGGTCATCCATCACTTGTTTGGTCTCCCAGTCCCACCAATGGGCGTAGAAAATGTCGACGTACGACGTCCGCAACATTTTCAGGCTGATGTGCATCGATTTCACGTTGTTTCCCGTATACAACCTTTTGTCGTTTCCGCACACAAAATTCATTGTATAGTCACATTGAATGCATCTCATCGAGCGAGATGTCGCTGACCTTGGTTAGGATGACAAGTTGATCCCTGACATCACACTCGGCCCATTCACTGATAAACTCTTCCAAGTCATAATATCCATCAAGTAATTTAAAGGGCATTTCCTTGTTCACACCAAACAAAATACAGATGATTGGACAAAGCATCACAGCACAGTCCCCAGGGAAAACAAAACCTGCCAGTGCAATCTGTTTGCTCAATCCCAGCAAGTGCCAAGTGACACTAGATAGAGAACCAGCAAAGAAAAGACACGAGCGAGGGAGATCCCCCGACGACACAAGCCTGTACTGCAGTGGCAGGGTCATCACACCCCCGGAGTTGCAAGCAGAGCTCGCGAGGGACAAGGGCGGCAAAAATTTGATAACCAAAGAATGAGGGCGGTGCCCTCATAATAGTGGTTAAACTATTAAGAACAGATACTACACTTGATCTAAGCCAAAAGGCCAGAGTGGTAAGGATTCAGAGTGTCGAGCGCGGGCTTATATATGTGTCGCGACTTGCGCACGGACCAGATAGCGTGGCACGTGACAACGTCCAAATGAGGTGTAGGGTGTCGATCCAGTAGACTACAAACGGATCTCTATCAACCCAACATCTTTCTGAAATCATCCTGTCCCTTTTCTCGGACTTGCGTCGTCTCCTGCCTGTCATTGGAAGCGCCAGCCTGAGGTTTCGCAGCACCGATCCCGGGCTTACGTGCACGTCCCAGACCCGCTCTCGGTCTTGACGCCGCTGTGCGAGGCACGAACATTCCGCCCGCACTTGGAGCTGCTGCTGGCTGTATTCCAGTCGAACCCGTCGATGTTTCCTCGGATATATCCAGAACGACACCATTGAAGATGATCGGTTCTGGACGCAATAGCAGCTTGCCCGCTTCCTATAAGCATGTGTGTCAGCTCCAAAAACATGTTCGTAGCTGTCAAACTTACTGCGACATTCACCAGCTCGACGACCGCTTCACAAATATCACCAAAGAACTCGACGCGGCTTACTGTTGCATATTTTTCCAGTGTTTGGTGCAGGAGCCCTTCCTGCGTACTCGGAGGCAAGCTGCGAATACGGACGGAACGATTCCGGGTCTCCGCACGTCGACCAAGTCCACTTTCAGCCCATCCTTCTCTGTTAGACACCAACAATGAGATCCCCCTCGCATTTTTCGAACAAGGGACATACTGGGTTTTTGATCGCACGCGTGTGTCTGCAAGGGTCACCGCTATCCGTCGTTTCTTGAGCTCATAGTTGTTTGCAGAGAGGGCAGCGCGTGCATCGGCCTGAATATGCTAAGATCCACATCCAAGAACGCGCACAAAAATCGCACCTCATTTTCGAATTCAACAAATGCAAAGCCTTTCGCTTGGCCGTTCTTGTCTTCTGGCAGACGAATCTCCTTGATAGGTCCATACTAGATAAACGTACCCAGATCAGCGTAAAGAACGAAACACAGTGGGAGCTTACCCTCGAAAACACGCCCTGCAGATCCTCTTTGGTGGTAAATTTACTAAGACCCGCAACGTACGCCTCTCGTTCGTTCGCGTCAGCGTCGGTACGCTCCTGCCTCCGCTCCGGGTTCGAGATATAAACACTCAGCGTTCGTTCAGACTCAAGCTTATGTCCGTGCAACTCGAGTGCCCTCTCCGCGCAAGCCTGCCCACCGTGTCAGCATACACCAACCGATGGCAGCGGCAGACTTACCGGTAACGTGAATTGCACGTAACAAAACCGACGTGTCGCCTTGAATTTCTTACTCGGCCACCGGACATCGAATATCAGACCATACTAGCAACAATATTTGTGAGGTAATGATGAAGATAATAAATCGGAAGGACGGACCTGTCCAAACAAGTCACGAATGGCCACATCGTCCATTTTTTCTGGAAAATTCGTCACGTATAACGTCGAACGCCATGCGAGATGCACGTTGACTTCAGTCCCCTCGATACGCTTCTTATCTTTGGTAAGCGCAGCAGGAACGCTTTCCTGTGCAAAGTTAAAAACGGGGGCTCCTTGCGCGCCGGAATCACGTACTCGCAAAGCAAATTCGACGGTCGCAACAAGCGTTTCAGGCATGTTGGTGATTTTGATCTCACGAATGTCTCCGCACTGCGCGATCAGTTTGGCATGGTGTATCCCGTTCCCCAAACGTGGTACTCACATCCTTGAAAAGGGCCCTGAGTTGTTCCTCGTTAGTGCCCGTGGGCAAATCGGCAACGAAAACAGTGCAATTCTCCCGATCCCTTCATGACGGAGAAGTAGAACGAATCAATACCAAAATTGCTATCTTCGGCATAATGGACCTGCCTTTTTAGTGGCGCGCTAGGGGGTCCTAACCGAGAACCCATCAATCGAAATAAAAGCGGAGTGTTAAAACGAAACCATACCCATTCGCACTTTCTTGCTAACGCCACCGTCAACCTCATGATCAGGCTCCTCGCTTGCCTTGCGTTTCCCCTGAGATTGAGCGGAAGTAGTCGGAATGTCAACCTCCATTGCGTGACCAGGCGCGGCAGGGGCCTCCTGGGTTACGTTCGCAGGAACGGATGTGACAGATGTGGACGCAGCCTGCTGTTCAATGGCATATTGCGCTTGAGCGGCCTCATATGCCTTCTGTGCCGCCTGTGAAAGTACGCCAGATTACTCTGAGTGGACGTATAGCATAAGTCGGCGTGAAGATTCACTCACCCTCATTCGTCTTGCCTCGACCTGAGTTCTCGCACGGTCGATGCGTGCGAGCGCGTCCTCAAGCGAAGCTAGAGAGCCATGCGCATGCTCGAAACTGAGCCAGGCATCCCAGAGCGCTTCCGGATAATCGAGGTTCTTAGTACTGACATCTTGGAACGCGGATCGTGCAGCATCATGTCGATCTGTCCGGCTGTGAAACCATTAACAAATGCCGGCGGTTCAAGAAAATAAGTATACACACATGAGGACATCAGTGTAAGCCACCCATACCGCCCAGCTAGACTTGTAATGTGCAGCAGCAGACGCCCACAGAGCGACAGCTGCGTCCGCAACGTCGGCAAGGCTCAAATACTATATCCAAAACATTGGCCACACCCAAAATGAATAGAGAGAGAACTCACGAGCTCAGAGAGGAATTTCTCCAGCCTAAGCCGCTGGTCTCCGGCCTTCGAAGCTAAAAGTGAAGCGAATCAAGATGACCGAATTCCAGTCTGTTTGCTGTAACTTACCCTGTCTTACCATTACAAGGCCGTCCTCTACAACCTTGATTAGGGTTGTAAAGGCATTCTCATCTCCCTTTCCAGCTTCAATTGCTCGTTTCTCGGCTCCGGCACGGGCAAGAACCAGGGGTATAATTTGCTCATGATCGACGTCAGGTCCCTTGGGATTTGTTTTCGTGAAAAGGTTCGTAGAAAGTGCGCGGTCGTAGGCATCTATTTAGACACTCAGAAGATCCACCAAATGTCTGCATGAAGAAGTGAATACCAGATATCGATTCAGTACCGTCCGTCGCGGCGTCCTCTGGCTCAGCTTCTGCTCTCCGTTCCTGTAATGGCGCCGTTAGTCGCAGAGGGAGCGGTAAGCGATGTCGCGACACACCAAATAACGGATATACCGGGCCCATACTTCACCTGAACCAGGCACGCTCCTCGTTGCACGCTTAATCGTGCTCAGCAGTTCGTCCTCATCTATCTCTTGCGCTCGCTGGTCGACATGATGATACATCAATCAAAATAAGCAACTCTTCGCTCCCCCTTGAACGTACCAGAAAATCAATATAACCCAACCAAAGCATGCGCAACGTTTGTTCTGTGTTCCCTTCTCCGGCGAAATGACGCTTCGCGGCTTCGGCGATCGACCGTTCGTACAATCCCCTTACAATAAAGACATCTGGGAACTTCCCCTTTCGTTCCGATGTGAGATACTGCATATATGCTTCGAGGGAAGTCTTGATCCAATATAGGTTAGACAAAAATGAAAAGGCACGGAATATCTCCTTACGAGGGAGAGTTCTGAAGGCTCGCGCCGTTCGTACGCTTTGACAGCACGAGAACGTAGCTTTGAAGCTACGACAAGTAGCGATTCGTACTCCGTCGCCGCCCTGTACGTCGTCGTAAACGAAGAGTAAGACTGATACGTGTCCTCGTGTCCTTTGCGTGCACGATTGGCTTAAGCGAATGAAAGCAAATGAGTGTTGCGTGAACTGACCTCCATGCGGTTGCTGAAGTCGAACAAGGTAGAGCTCCTCGACGTGCTGAACGAGCTCGGGCCTGTCGTCCTCAATAAGCATACAATGTGTCCGGAAGACCGGACATACCGCTCTGCCGGAGAAGCTGCCTCGATCATTTCAAGTTCCCAGTCTCTTTGCAACTCCCAGAGACATCGACTCTTTCAGCCTAACGTCAGATCACCCTGCATCGTATTAGAAGAGTCATTACCTTTGTAAGATGTCCAATACCTTTAGACACGACCTCCGAAATAGCCTCACGCGTCCATGCGGTGGAGAAGTAGTCCCCTAACTCTTCCGGTGGCGCCTCGAGCGCTGTGAAATAGGCATGGCGGTCGACCAAGAATTCGACGTGTCTCTGTAAGATAGGAATAGCTGTAACAGCCGTTCAACATATACTTTTGCAATGGGAAATCCTCACGCACACAAATAGTCGGTCTCTGCCCGTGTGTAAAGCTCGAGGACCTCCAAGATATCAGCCGGATTTTCCAGGTTCGCAGAGGACGTTTTCGACTCAATGAGAGGCAGCCACACGTCGTCCCCGACTGCAAGGTAGCTTGAAGCCATATCTTGAGCTACGAGGACCTGTGCATCCATGTCAAGAGCACGAGCGAGATTGATGTGCTGGACATGGAGGCTGATGTCAAAAGAGTTGATGGATAGCTCGGTGAGTACGTTGGCGAGCGCGTCGAGACCGTCACTCGCATTAGCAGAGTCATCCATGTCGAGCTTGGTGAGGTCAGTATGGAACGAGTGCAACTTTCTTGCGCGTCACACGTTGCCAAAAAGGGTACACCGAAACCTTGCAATAATTTCGCTACTACTTCAAGGACTCGAATTTAGATACGGTTGTTTTCTCAACCAAGTTGGTTACGCCGAGCTTGCTCTACGCTTTGTGTCGCCCGTTCATCCCAGGTCGTTGAAGTTTTCGCGCCTGATCTGATCCACGCCACTGTCCAACCACTGGCAGTTCTGCTGCGGTTCCATGAATCTGTGATTTGAGATTCATGCAACGATCTAGGGCCCGACTCATTCAACGACCATGTTCATGATTCAGGAGGCGGCTCAGGGATAGACCAGGGGTAAGCGCAAATGTCTCCTGCACGGAAAGCCCTCACAACGCGACGCAGATGGCTTAACGTACTACTCGGCACAGTTGCTGCAGTTCTACCTAACTCACTGCCGAGCCTTGCAAGTGATGGCATGCAATTGAGACCTAATCGGGAACGACACACTAAGTTGAAGCTTGAGGCGGCAGAACCAGGGCATATGATGTGGATATTGGAACCAAGTGAAACGCCTGTATGTCAACAAATCTTCAACAAGCATCCCAGCCGATTGAATCGCAGGGGTCCATCGCTTATTGGTCAGGCATTTTTCGGGTGGGCCACCGCCGTTCGGAAAAGACCCGTTTGCATAGCACCACACACTTGACTAGGTGACGAGACCAAGCAACATGCCTATGTACAGAAAAGGATGCTAACAGACTCGGGCCGCACTCGAAGCACATGGACCGCTCATGATGATTCATCGGAGTCTTATTCGCCACTCGATCCAGAACTTGCAGACCAACGACCCCTTACCGTAAACCAGGTTAAACCCCATCGGGTCCAAGTCCATATGAATGACCATGTACTGTGTTGCACCGCGTTCTGTCAACACATTGCGCGACCTCGGGGCTCTATGTAGGCCGACACTGGTTCATATCGCGATCGGACTCGAATTTTTGACGTCGGCTAACCACATCGATCACCGACAGGGACGTCAATGAACCAAGACAATGCGATAAGTACACATACAGCGTACGTAGATCGAGTGGCCCTAATACTGAAGCGAGCCATATAAATTTCCTTGGCCAAGGTTACCCATCATGTCCGGCGGCCCCCCCCTGGACTCGAGCTCCTGTTGGCTTCGACCCTCGTTCTTTAATTGTCATACAATCTGACGTTGTTTCTTCGCCCACAACGCCATGCCTTCCAGCCTGAGTCAACAGTTCGGCATGGAATATCTATGGTTGGATCAGGTTACCACCAGTATGCTCGCCTACAACTCAAGTCTGTGATTCATCTTAAAAGTTGATGTAGTTATTCTGTTCACTACTATTGTCTACGATCACTGTGAGTGCTGAAGCTTGCGCATCTATTCACTTTGGAGTAACTATTGTGTTCCTACCACACCAGTCCTCGTCTTCCGGAGAGAGGTACTCACTTTCCTACTCATCTTGTTTCGTAGCTAATATCTACAAAGATAGATTACATTTGGGTGCGGGGGGTGCATGTTACCGCCCAAGCACACTGTCACTGATGCTGTCACAGTGCCGACCCTGGACACGGGTTTCTACGCTGTACATTCTAGTGAGTATCAACCTCGAGATGCTATTTGTGCTGCGTGGCCCGAACTGAGCTGCCGTTTTATAGGTCCGTTATCTTGGTCTCTGTTGGACTTTGTACGTCTACACTAGTTGTGATTAAGCGAGCGAGGTCAAGTCTGAATTCATTCTCTAGCGCATATGGATATCGTACGGTCATCCACACGAGTTACGATCGATTAGACTGATCATACATTCGCAGTTAACAGCACATTCTCCCATGACTCGGTGATAGTCAGTGTTCATCTTCTATGCTCGATCCATCGCTAAAAACATTCTCCGATAGGCGTACGTGTCTGAATTCCAACATCAGATTCTACTGTTAACAGATGAACAGGTGTAAGCTGATGATCTATAACTCCTCCTGATGATGCCCAATTGAACCTGGATGCTCCGAAGGCAGTGCAATGGAGCTAGTAATCATATGGACGTTCGAGCTATCCACCCTCGCTGCTGATCGTGAGCAGCCCCTCTTCCCATCATCCAATGATGTTTATTTCGGCTGCAGTTGTGATGATTTTGCGAACTTACGCAATGTGGAATCGATCTAGGTTAATCCTTCGTTTTCTGCTTTGCATTTATGTGCCGCAAATCGTCGTCGTCTTCTTTTTTACTGGATTCTATGGTAGCAGGAGTCCCTACATCTCTGGTACGTTTCAGGACAAGAAACGCCATTTTCAACAGCTCACTCTAGGTTGTCCCTCAGCGTCAATCATCCGAGTGTTCGGCATTCCGCTTTGCAAGTTCTCGTATAACTTTCCATACCCGGCCTGGGGATCCGTTGTCCAACATTCTATGAGCAACCTTATACTGTTGGTTCTCGCTGTTTTCCAGGCAGTGAAGCAGTCTTTCGACATGTATAAAGCGATAAAAAAGTGGCAACCCAACCGGTACATGATGCTCCTTGTGCGGGAAGAGATCGCTTATTTTCTTCTGTATGTCTGTTCTACCCTATTCCGTCTTCCCATCGCAAGCTTAAGAGCTGACCAGCCGGACAATTTTTTACATCTGTCCAGGCGACTGCTTTATGATATCGCTTATCTCGTTTGCGTAACGACGACCGTTCCCACCGCATTGATGCTCTTTCTGAAAGTTTTGGTTTGTATACCTTTCTTCACCATGCTACCTCGATTCATCGTCGGCGTGCGGGAGACGTACGAGCGCGATCTCACACGCCGTTGGGGTATCGACAGTGCGTTTGGTGTGTTGTCACAACCCGTGACCCCCGAAATTGCGACCATGTCCGCAATTGCGTTCCCGGATGGCGTCTCAGGACAGAGTCAGACATTAGAAGAAGATGCAGACGATTTAGGGGGCCTCCAACTGAATGTAGTTCGGGTTATGCCTCATCACGTATGATCGGGGCTGGGTTGAATGATGGCAGATTAGTATCCTCGGACGTATGTATCTAGAAAATCCACCTACACCATGTTCCGGATGTCTTGTGCTGCACAATTATCTGTATGACGTCACTGTTCCCGGCGGCAACCGGTTGACGTGTCACGGTCGCAATCAACAATGGGCCACGGCTCTGGACCCTCATACATCATGTAGGGTATGATCCTGTTCTCAGAGTGCCGAACTCCCCCCATCCCTTCCACCCGATTTCGTGCCCAATGCCCGTTCACACTTTGGTTAGGAAGTGACTTGTTCTTCTGGAATGTTCGGTGCGACTTCCGACGGGAAAATCTATGGATAAAATCCCATCACGCTTCTTTGGAAAAATACGTCTCCATACTAATCATGACCCTGGACCAAGGCGATGAGCTCTTCTGAATTACTTAGCTATCCCACGTGTTGGGTGGATGCCAATCTACAACAAAGGGTCCGTTTGATATTGGCCCAACACGGCTGGTTTCCTGTGCAAAGTACTTATCGATTCTTAAGCTCCGCAGGCGAGATCAAGTATTCAAATTGTAAAGTCAAGCGTTATAACATGCTCTTCTGGAATGTTGTTGATTTCGGTTTCATGTGTCTCTTTGTGGTGCGCAGTCAGTGTCGCATGATCTCAGAAAAGCACCTGAAGCAGTCCCTCGTCGGCACAAGTTAATTAAACGACAACGAAAAGGTGAGATTCTTACGATCCCTTGACCCTCAATTAGAAATTCATATCAAAGTTCTAGCTGCCGACGGCATACCTTTTGGAGTCCCGGCGCATTTGGATCTAGCTGGAGATAAAAAAAATCAAGATAAATGCTGATTCGATCAGATCACACCCAGTCGTGCCCTCTTACTAACACCGCCGCCCATTTCAGGCTCCCAGCTTGCTTCGCGTGTCCTTGTTCGGCGGAGGTAGTGAGAACTTATCAGCATCTATCTTGTCACGAGACGCAGCAGGGGTTTCCTGAAATTACGTTCTTCAGAGAAAGGTGCAACAGGTACAGATACGGCATACTGCTGCACGGTGGAGTTTGTAGGTGTGCTGAGCTGCCTTGTATCCTTTCCATACCTGCTGCGAAAAGCATGTACACGGGTGGCGGATAGAATAAATTGACACAAGGATCCACAAGCCCTCACCTGTCTCGTCTCACCTCGATACGCGCGACGAGCACAAGGATATACGGAGGCGATGCTTGCTTACATTAGCCCTCGGTGTAATCAAGGTTTTTACCTACTTACATGATTACATCTTTGGAAACGGGTCGCGCAACATGCATCTCGATTTGTTGGCGTGCGAAATGTAAATGAATACCAGTGTAGGCGATGCTGGCTACCAGGGCAGATGGAAAAGGATGGAACACACTGGTTTCAAGTTGATTAGGGACGTTCTGCCCTCGATGGTCACCAGTCACCCACCCTGGAAGCGGAAGTTATAGTATGTAATGTCTTGGACATGGAGGTCACAACTTGGGTGACTCGTAAGTCGGCAAGGTCGTCGAGACCGTTACTGTAGTAACAGTATCACACTGAGCCGTCAAGTACATGTGTCTCCAAGGTGCGGCCTGAGGTTTTCGTAGTGGTATCTTGCCACAGTTTGCCACCGACTTGCAATGGCCTTAACTCACCATACCCACGCATCCCCTGTTGAGGGAAACTGTAGGTGTCTTTTGAATTAGGCCGACTATCCTGGACTTGTTCTGGCCTCGCAGCCATTTCCGCCCGGGGTCTATTCACCGAAGATAGGCTCGTTGCCGCTCCTACTAGGCCCAAACTGCACCTGACAGATGGGCAACGCCACCCAATCGAACATCGTGTTTGCGTGAGGCTTGGGAGTGTAGACTGGTACCTTGGCAATGGGGGCCAATTGACCACGATCGTCATACAGATCAGTGACGGTGGATAACGGATAACTCCAACTGTACAGGAACAAAGTTTTGGGCGACCGATCGGATGGATGCCAGCGGGCGCCCCACACCAGCTGACACAAGTGACACTTGTAGTCATTTCACGGCTGGGATCGAATTCCTGACATCGGCTAACTAGAACGAAAAGTTCCACGGAACGAAACGGGATTCATTGGAGACATTGCGCACCTTACAATAGCCTAGTGCTGAAGCGACTCGCAGCTCGTTTATATGACTCACGCGCGGTTCGCCCGGATTCAAACCCTCGTTTCCTCCGGACTCTCACTGCTTCATTGTTGCACGGTCCGACATCGTTATTTCTCCTCCATCACCATGTCCACTAGCCTGGATCTACAATTCGCGGTGGAATATCTGCGGGCGGACCAGAATGCAGCCAGTATGTACGCTCGCAATTCGAGTCCATAATCCGTCTTATAACTAATGCAGCGATTCTATTCACTGCCATTGTATACGACTATCGTGAGTAATGAGGTTTGTGTATCTGTTCTTTTTCAGGCAGCTAATGCATTCTAGTCCTCATTTTCCCAAGAGAGGTGTTTGCTTCCTCCGTGTCTTTCTTTTCAAGCTAATGCTTGCAAAGATAGATTACATTTGGGTAAGAGGGTATTAGAGTAGCATTCAGCCCCTATTCCCTGATAATAATAAAGGGCAGACGCTGGACACGGATCTCCACACTATTTTTTTCGGTGCGTATGATCCTCAGATTTGCGCGTGCGTGTTTCAGTCTAATAGGTTGCCCTGTAGGTCCGTTATTTTGGCCTCTGTTGGACCTTGTGGGTATACAGCAGCTGCGACTGACCGTGATCAAGGCTGAACTCATTCTCCAGTGCATACGGATATTGTATGGCGAAGCATGTAAATTGTGACCAGCTAGACTTATCAAACGCGTTTGCAGACAACAGTATATTTTTTCCGGGCTCAGTCGCCGTGAGTTTTCATCCTTGATGCTGATCTGTCACTAATGAACATCCTCTGACAGGGGTAGGTGCCCACATTCTGGGTGTGGACTATACTGCTAATGGTCATACAGGTGTAAGCAGATCAATTACAATCCTTTATAGTATGGCTAGACTGAGACACGGGTATCCCAAGGCACGGCAATCAGCTTGATAATTTCATGGGCATGGGAACTATTCATCACATCCATTGATCGTGAGTAGCTGCTCCTTTTCTGACAAGTTGCCATGGGGGCTCATTTTGGTCGTAGTGGTAATGGTTTTACGTGTTTATGCAATGTGGAACCGTTCCAAGACGATCCTTGGCATCCTCCTCTGCATTTATGTGCCTCAAGTCATCATTTCCTTCGTTTTTACTGGTCTCTTTGACAGTGTTCGTCCTTACTTCTCTGGTATGTCTCAGTATACAACGGACGTGTCGATGTCGTCTTGAATAACTTTCTTTCTGCAGCATCAACTATCCAGATTTTTGGCCTCCCACTCTGCAATCTCTCATATTACCTGCCGTCCCCAGTTTGGTTATATATGATCCCCCATTATATTCTCAGTGTTGTATTACTGATTCTCGCTATCGTACAAGGACTGAAGCAGTCCTTTGAGATGTATAAAGTAACGAAGGAGTGGAAGTCGAATCAATACATCAAGCTCCTCGTGCGGGAAGGAATTGCTTATTTTCTGCTGTATGTACACTCTACTGTTCTTTACTTCTTCTCCAGCCTTGACACTTGTCGTTCCCTCTTTCTTGATTATCGGTTATACACATAAACTGACTGCTTGGCCAATCTTTTGCCCTTGGTTAGGCATCTGCTCTACGATGTCCTTGATCTCACCGGCAGAATCCTGCCTAATCAGAGCTTCGACATTAAAATGCTCTTCCTCAAGACACTGGTCTCCATACCTTTATTCACTGTGTTGCCTCGGTTCATCATCGGTGTGCGGGAGATGTATGAACGTGACGCCCGCCGCTGGCAGGGCATAGACTCTGCATTCGGCGTATCCTCAAAACTTGTCGCTTGCGAAAACGCGCCCGGGTCCGTAATTTCATTCACGAATGTCGCCCCGGGGCAGAGCCAGATCTTGAGGGGAGATGTGAGCGATCTAGAGGAAATTCAGCTCGATGTAGTCGGGGCTATGCCCATCAGGTATGATAGGGAACTCGGGTTGGCCGTCGAAACTAAATTCGAAGACTGAGGGTCAAATGTTGAATAACGGACGATATTGCATTCCCAGGATGTACCACGTTAGATCTATAACTCACGTCTTGTATTGTATAATTATGCATACGATTGTGCTGTTCCGACAAAGGACACCCATGCAACGTCCTCTTCGAACTCCTTTCAGTATGACGTCGTCGACTCGACGCGATGTAAGGCTTGCCGTCTGCATGGCTCCCACACTTGTGACAAAGCGTGAACAGCACTGGCGTCGAGTTGGAGAATGCAGTTCTACAGTTCTCGCTGCCGATCGTCACGGTCACGGTTGAAAGCGGGGATGAAGGCTACTAACTTACTTGCCAAGGATGGCACACATACACTCGATTCCGTCGGGCCAGGACTGGTTGACCACAGACAGCGAGGCTTGGTAGTCACCTGTACTAGTGGATGGATAGGATCCACTGGCATGGCATTGATGCGGGTGGGAAGGTTTTCATTGCACCATGCACTAGACCATTAGTATGACGCTTTCGCAAGCTGAATTGGACATGGCGTTGGTTGATAAATTCAAGCGTTTACTTCAGTAGTGGATACATACAATCCGGTTTTGTTCTCCAAATTGCGCGAAACGATGTGTACTTGCCTTTTTTTCTCATTCCCTTGTTGCATCGTTACGGCGCCCTACTAGCTTCACCCCGTTTCCAGGTGACCTCAAGAACAAAAAGCAACGGAATCACAATTATTAATAACGGGCTGTTACATGATGGACTCGGAGTTCTCTCGCTAGCAGCTGTCGGGGAATGGGGAAGTTCTCCATTTTTGCTGTCATTCACACTGCCCGTTCCGTGTCGCACAGCAAATTCCAATATAATCAGGCTCTCATGCTGTTCTGCTCTCTCACCTGACCCATCATTTGTTGCTTTATTCCTCGGACCCGACCTTGGTGGGGCCATGTTCCGTTTGGCTGCCCCTGTGGCTTAGGAGCCGTTCATTTGGACCCATAAAAGTCGCAGGGCGTGCATGTCTCGTTCTTAATTTCTGATCCCCCGGCAAACCTGCCCACGGGCATGCCTTCGACCCTCAGGCGCTCTCGTCGCCGTGAGTTGGTCCTCACGCGTTCTTTCACGAAAGCCATTCAAGATAAAGTACGACTCGAATCGTGCGTGCAGAGTCTCTTTGCATACCTGGGTTTATCTGATCCCCACAAGACCCCGTGCAGATGAGAAGGAATGCAGGGCGTTCTTCGCAGATCTCACCAATGCTCACACCACCCCCACCTCGGCATTCGAGGCGCCCACCGTTCCAATGATGACATCACGCCCGTCCATGATACTTGCCCTTTATCGAGGTTCGAATCACCATCTACCCGTACATCCAATCCATCGACTACCCCCAGAGCTGCTTGTGTATGTTTTTGCCCTGGGCGCTGTTGATGACGTGATGTTCCCCGTCCTCGTGTCCCACGTGTGTCACTCTTGGAGAGCCATCGCGTCGCACGCACACTCACTTTGGCGACGCATATCGCTTACCCCCGATTCCAATGTGGACATGTGGAAAGAACGCATTCGCCGTGCACGATTGTGCACGCTTGATGTGGTACTCGCGTCACACCCTTGTTCAAGAGCCTTGTATGATATAGACACCGTGGCACTCCAAATGCACCTCCTCGCGCCACACGTTTCTGCTTTACGATCACTTGACATCCAGTTCAGCTCATATGCCCCTTACCTGTGGAATGCGGCACTCGGACCCTTTTGCCGGCCAACTTCTTATCTTTGGGACTATCGATCCCCTAACCAGGGCAATCGACCTTTCAACGGTGCTGTCGAAGCTCCGAAACTCGAGTCCCTCACACTTAGATACCCCCTGAACGACGATACCAAAGAGTTCAACCTCTTCGGTGGCTTTGCTCCGAGGCTCACCCGAGCCACGTTGGAAGGCGTGCGGTTGACATGGCTCCCGGAGTTGTTCGGAAACCTTTCGTTCCTTGACTACACACACCACGGGTTCAATCATGGCGAAGAGGCCGTATACGAGATCCTGTCAATGCTACAGGTCTCCTCCCGACTCCGGGAGCTCAAGTTGTGCATTTGTCACAGGGTGGAAACTTTCCAGACATTACACCTCCAAAGGCCGTTGATTGGCAATGATATTGATATTATCGCGTTGCCTTCCCTCGAATCGTTGTCACTCCGCGTACGCGACGACGACTCAGATATACCCCCCGAACTCATCAGCATTCTGTCTCGTGTATCCATCCTAGGAATCAAGAATTTATGGTTACAAGACCTCAGTATACCCACGCTTGGTTCTCCAAGCCAGCATCCCAGACCATTTGCTGCGTTGCCTACGTTTATGGACACCATACGGCATAACGCTTCCTTTAGTAAATTGATGGCGGAGGGTCGCTGGGTCGAGCCGTCGTTACTGCTTGGACTCACAGCGCAGCTACCCTCATTAAAGTCCATCCAAGTTGGTAATCTGTTGTATTCCGTGGGGTGAGTCGAATGTAATCTAAGCGTTAATTACTTTACCTGTTCCTCCTACTCTGTCGCGTTGCCCATGGACTGTTGTAATTTCGTAGCCTCCCCGCGTAGAGTATGGTCTGTCTCCTTCAAATTCTGGACATGTACTGACCAAGCCATCGGCAGTGTCGTTGAAAATGTAACATGTTGAATGTATGTACTGTACTTGTAAATCTTGTGCCCTCGTCACTGGAGTTGCTTAGCGGGAGCTACTTAGTCCGGCTGTCGGACCGGTGTCCGTCGTCGAGCGACTTCTCTCAAACACTCAACGTCCGCTTATCTTGTTCCGACCCCTCTTCAGCCATGACTTCCCTCGCTGACTTCACGTTGGAAAAGCTGTATGGCCTTCATGGTCTAGTTGCTCTCGTGACGGGTGGTGGTACCGGGATCGGGTTGATGATTGCTCAGGGGCTTGCCGCTAACGGGACACGCGTCTACATCACTGGGCGACGGCTAGAGGTCCTTCAGGACGTTTCCGAGTCTTGGAATAACAGCAAGAAAGATACCATGGGAAACCTAATCGCGTGAGATTTCACTGATCTCACTGTGGTAGATCTCGTTCCGACGTCGTTCCTTGCGCAATCTTAGGCTCCAGATGGACGCCACCAGCAAGGACGATATCCAACAGGCCGTGAAAAAGCTCAGGGATGACGAAGGGAAGTTACATATCCTTGTGAACAAGTGAGGATGTGTCTGTTGCTTTGATCGTTGACTAACTTCACGACAGCGCTGGCCAATCTGGTCCTCTTTCTTCTGAACTCAACAAACCGTCGCCATCCGCTCCGAAAAAGGCGGAAGAAATCGGCCAGTACCTCTTCAACAACGAATCCTTCGAACAATGGTCTGCGTTGTATTCCGTCAATACATTCTCGGTCTACTTCATGACTGTGGCTTTCCTGGAATTGCTCGACAAGGGATCCCAAGACGTACCTGGATTCACATCGAATGTGATCAATATCACTAGTATAAGCGGGCTGACGAAACTTGCACAAAGACACGTAACTGACTTTCTTCCCTCTGGAAAGCTTCTGAACACCAATTATGATGCAATTTTAGTTCTGCTACAACAGCTCAAAGGCAGCTGCTTCTCACCTTACTCAGATGCTCTCTACAGAGTTTGCCCTTCGAGGTATCCCAGTTCGCGTTAACGCGATTGCACCAGGAGTGTACGAGAGCGAGATGACGCACGATAAGATATCCGGCCAAAAAGAGACCGATGCAGTGGGCATGCCTATCGTGTCAGTGCCCGCCAAGCGTCCAGGAACGTAAGCTGGTGGGCTCTGTACCTGCAGCTCCACCTACGGATTGGGGTTTTTCTGATCGTTACATACAGAGCAGCGGAGATGGCGGGTACAGCAGTATATCTCGCATCACCTGCCGCGGCGTATATGAATGGTCAAGAGTTGGTTATTGACGGAGGGTACCTGGCAGTTAATCCTTCCCGAGTATGAACCGCCAAGGGGTCATCTGGCGCAGAAATCTAGCACGGGTGGGACAAGAACGAAATGTATATCTATATCATCAATCTAAAAGTCACCTTGGTTCACATGGGAGAAACCCGTGATCTTCATCAGTTGTTAGCCGGGAGGTGGGTATAAAACTCGTTCTGTTTTCAGATTACCAAGGAGATATCAGCTCTGTCCAATTCTATGGCGCGAACACTTGACTGCATCATCATAGGCGGCGGGCACGCTGGTGCTTCTGCTGCACTTGCGGCCGTCGAGGCGGGCTGCAAAGACGTCTTGATCGTAGAAAAAGCGCCAGAAGAATGGGTCGGTGGGAACGGCTACTTCACGGCGGGCGCGCACCGTACGGTCCACGCCGGCCTTGCGGACCTCCTCTCTGTCGTCACCAATGTAACAGCCGAACAAGCTGGAAAGATCGATGTGGCACCTTACACCACAAATGATTTTATCGCCGACATTATGCGTCTTGGAGACAACAAGCCGAACTCCGAGTTAGTCAAGACCATGGTGGAGAACTCGAGGGATGCAATCCGATGGCTTGCGGAAACGGTCAAGATACCGTTCATCCTGGCGTTCCATAGACAAGCGTATGAGGTGGATGGAAGACAAAAGTTCTGGGGAGGGTTAGCGCTGAGCGTGCAAGATGGTGGAAAGGGGCTAATCAGGGCGGATTTGAAAGCGCTCCGGGAGCGGGGTGTTGAGCTGTGGTTCAACACGCCTGCAATCAGGCTCATCACCGAGGATGGGGCTGCGGCGGGGGTTGTAGTACGGAAGGATGGAGAAGAAATCGATCTCAAGGCGTCTGCGCTTATCCTTGCGTGTGGAGGCTACGAATCCAGTCGAGAGCTCCGCATGAAGTACCTCGGACCGGACTGGAAACATGCACGAGTAGGTGTCCATACACCTTGCATAGAACCATAGCTTATCAACGTTTAGGTTCGCGGCACCCCTTACAACACCGGAGACGGGATCTTGATGGCACAAGCCGTCGGTGCAAAACTCGTCGGTGACTGGCAAGGATGCCATAGCACCTGCTGGGACGCAAACGCACCCACCGATGCCGGGGATAGAGAACTGAGCAATCAGTTTACCAAGTCTGGATACCCGTTGGGCATCATGGTGAATATCAACGGAGAGCGGTTCGTCGATGAAGGCCGGGATTTCAGAAACTACACCTACGCAGAGTTTGGGAGGCAGATCTTACTGCAACCGGGGGGTTGTGCCTTCCAAGTGTGGGATGCAGAGGTGATTCCACGGCTTCGAATAGAAGAGTACGGCGACGATGTGGTCGAGAAGATCACAGCTTCCACTGTTGAGGAGTTGGCTGACAGATTGGTGGTCAAAGGGCTGCAAGAGAAAGAAAACTTCTTGCGGACGATCCGCGAGTATAATGATGCAGTTTACCAACATCGCATGGAACACCCAGGCTGCAAATGGGATCCATCCACCAAAGATGGATTGTCGACTCAATCTTCTAGGCGATCATTGACTCTTGCAAAGTCAAACTGGGCCCTTCCAATCGAGAAGGGACCCTTCTTGGCAGTCAAGGTCGCCTGCGGTATCACATTCACGTTTGGCGGTCTGGCGATCGATCCTGAGACAAGTGGGGTTCTGTCTGATGATGGAGAGATCATTCCGGGTCTGTTTTGTACCGGAGAGATGGTTGGGGATCTTTATTATAACAACTACCCAGGAGGTAGTGGACTGACTGCAGGCACTGTGTTCGGGATGAAAGCAGGGCGGACAGCAGCACGACTGGTTAGTGGTGGGTGCGGTAATACTTAGACGTTGATTCGGGGAATTACCACGATCGTAAGCGATCAAGGTACTGTCTACGCGCGGGGATGTTAGCTGGATCGGCAACTCATAGAAAATATCAAACAGTCAGTGGGCACTGTGCTCTGGATGAAAGCATGGCATGCAACGAGACTGACCAATTGTGGACAGAAGCACTCGCAGCCAACTGCAGAACATCATGAGTCGACCTATCTCTCAGTGCGAAACTCGGCTACTCAGCAGGATATCTTAGAGCGTCATTCATACCGATATTCATCTCCATTCGTTACTACGCAGTGAAACGTAAGAACCACTCTGTTATCCCACGAGCGCTTTCCTCCTTCGCCCAGCCTTATCAATAGAGAAAAGAATGTTCATCCAAAGTCAAGTGCCTGATGGTACACTCACGCGCGTGCGGTACATTCGGGTCACCGCGAACAGCGAATCCGTGGGACACTCCGGAAAATACTTGGAAAAAGTAAGTCGATTTGTTGCTAACCAGGATGTCCTCGGCACGCCTTCGTGCTTCGAGAGGAAAGGTGAAGTCTTTCTCTGTCGGCGATAAGTAACAAGTAAGGAAAGGGTCCAGCGTTGAGTCTCACCAGCGCATGAAAGTAGGAGGGGCTCTGCTCAATGTCAGCGGACGGACTGGAATGGTATTTTTTGACGTCATACTATTAAGCTTCCGGAAATGACTCTCCTCGAGGAAGCCAGGGTGAGCGACAGCACCTGTAAGGGCATTCAGGACGATTGTTGGCTTGTGCCCACAGAAAACCGTTACCTGCTACAATGGACCCCTCTGCGGCTAGATCCAGCACAAATGGTGCGCCGAAACAGTACCCTGGAACACGATCAACGATCAGTGATCTGCAACGAAACCTGAGCACCACAGGTCTGCGCTACACTTACCGACCGCGACGTACTTTGTGGTCTCGATCCCTGTTGGGCACAAATCACTCAGCTGTGTCGGAGGGAGCGAAGCCTCGCTTACCGTATGTCATTCTGACCTTGTCCAACCACGTTGGGAATACCTCGATGGCCGCTGCGCGTGCCTCCAGCGACCATGCAACTTTGTCACGATCTGCAGGCAGATTCTGTACGGGGACCCCGAAGAAATAGTCCGGTCCGAGTACGATGAATCCTGTGTTTCCTCCCACGTCAGAAACGGCTCGTAATATGGTCGCCGACCAGCAGTCACGAACACATACCTCGAGAGGCGAAGTAGTCCTGGAGTAACTTGTTATTAATGAAAAGAGGTCCGTAAGCGTCTGCAAGGAACAAGAGGACTTTCTTGTGTGATCCGGATGCCGAATTCACCCGTGGTTTGGAAATGTAGGTATCGAGTCCACCAAGTCGTTCGACGCAGCCTTCGGGAGTGCCAGTATGTTTGATTCCCGTCCAACAGCATGCGGTTGGGGGACCTGCGAGAGTAGATGACATGATGGTTGGTTTAGACCTGCGATAGACCAACTCGTAGCTCAATGCCTTGTCCCTTGACTATGATGAAGTAATCCATCGTACCTCAGGTCCGGTTTGATGAAGCAACTCCTCCCGTTGAACGCTGAACGGTATCGATTCTCTGCCGCGCCGACTCAAAAACGTCGTACGTAGCAAGAACTGAAAACAAGAGAACGGCCATCAATGAGTCGACATAGGCGGTGATGCGCGGAGGGTTAGTAAAAACTTACACGTCATGATGTTCGGATGATCGGCTCGAATTTTGGTCGAAGATGATGACTTGAGGTCTACGTATCACTAAACGCTAACCCTTGTAGTGATGGAACGGTTTGATTCCGTCCAGTTTTTTCAGAATTTTCGCGAACGCCAAACCGAACGGCACGTTCAGCTCACCCAATCGGACGGTACTACAGTTCCCGTCCGAACGTGTTCGGACGCATTCCGGTAGCAAACATTACAAGGACGACAATTAGTATTCAAACAAGGTCGTGACATGTTGCTAAGCATTTATTCCGACAACTCGGAGCCCGAGTATAAGAAAAGAAAGTTCTCGAATACTGCTGCTTTAGATGCATGAGCATCCACCTCTGCCGCTACTCTAGGGTGGCTGTTGTGATAACCAGTGCCTGTAAGACCACCTGAAGGCTACAAGCAGACTCCGGAGGGGGACTAGTTCATCGTGACAGTCCGAAGAGGATACTACCAAGTACGATAGGAACTTGTTTACGACCGTTCCAGAACTGGGAAAGAGTTACGTAATTACCCGGCAGTGAGTATTTTAGTAGCCAGGTGAGGCTTCAAACTCTGCAATATGGCCAGGTAGGCAGGCTGTTGCCAGCGTTTCATGTTGATAAGACAGCTGCCGGTCTCATACATTAGGTTTGACACCTAGTACGTACTCACTGGGCTTTGGGGTTGTACGACGTCGACGAAATCATTGGGGCTGTTCGAAGACACATCAGACTTTCCTAGGCCTTCCGGACAACAATGCCTCATGACGTGGCAGTCACCCTCAAGTTGTAGGTACTTCTTTCATCATGGAAACCGTTCATAAAAGGGTTCCATAGGTCACCGTCTCAAGGAATCCGCCCGTAACCTTAACAGTGGAAATCTAACCCTTGTTACGGGGTGGCGCATGTCGAGCTATCCAGTACGCTAGGGAAATACTTTCAAGGATGGCCTATTCCGGCAGTGCGTTTTGGATTGCTGGGACAAGAATTGCTCTGAAACGACCAAAGTCCCTGCAACGTCGCCTTTCGCACTGCCCCTTCGGAAACCTGAGACGGCCTGAATCCGTGGCTTTCGGTAAAAACCATTCAGCAGAGCCTCAGTTTAGGTACGATGCCCTCTGCTTTCCAGTGGCATCCACTTCCACAACATCAGGACAAGGCCTTCCCATGCTCAATCAATCCTCACCTGATCCTACCATAGCTCAAGAATTGAAGAATGGTGACAACGCCGTCGAACTGGGTACAACACTATCCAAGAAAGGCCTTAGATTTTGGCTTATATTTGCGTCGATGTGTATCTGCCTTTTTCTCTCTGCCCTCGAGCTATATTCCGTCTCTACCACACTTCCGACCATCGCCAATGCGTTACATGCGGCTCAGTTCACTTGGGCCGGCTCTGCTTACGCTCTTTCTTCAACCGCATTTCTCCCGATGTGTAACGGCATGGCTCAGGTCTTCGGTCGCCGACCTGCCATTCTGGTAGCTATAGGTCTCTTTGCACTTGGCAGTGGCATTTGTGGCGGTGCGAATACTATGAATATGTTCATCGCAGGCAGGGCGATACAAGGTTTGGGTGGAGGAGGTATCCAGTCTCTCACGGGGATCATCCTGGCCGATCTCGTCACACTCAAAGAACGTGGGCTCTATGCGAGTGGATATGCACTGTGAGCTCTGCTTGGCCGTGGGATTTATGGAGCTGAATAGGGACGCGTTGGTTAGGGTCTGGTGTCTTGCTGCGTCAGTCGGTCCCGTCGTCGGGGGGAGCCTTGCGTCGCACGGACAATGGCGTTGGCTTTTCTGTGAGCGCCATCGCCTTGCCCAGAATGTCTAGATGCTCAAACGGTGCGCGAGACCTCAATCTTCCTGTCTCGCTTGTCGCGTGTCTGTCTGTCATCTTCTTTTTGGATCTACCCGTTCCCTCGGGCAGTTACCGAGACAAGTTTATGCAAATGGACTGGATGTAAGATCGAATGTAATGGTCGACCCAAACGCAACCCCACTTATTGCCATTTCGTTGACAGAGGAAATTTTCTTGTTATCTCGAGTACGGTCGCATGTACGATAGGGCTGACATGGGGTGGTATCACTGCGCCATGGGGTTCAGTCACAGTGCTCGTCCCATTGGTGCTTGGTCTTGTTGGCCTCGGGATCTTCGTCGCCTACGACGCCACTCTTGCAACGCACCCACTCGTAAGTGCTTCTGTATGTACCTTGGTCCATCTCATACGTCTCGCACCAGCTGCCGTTCTCGATAATGACAAACCTGACTAGCATCAGTGGGTAAGCAATATTGTCGACGATTCTGTCCATTTAGGGTCACTAACACTGATCAGATACATGCAGACATTCTGTACATCCGTCGTCGGTTTAGCAGTTATCTGTGAGCCGTTGCAAGGAACCACTGTCATTGCTTAGCGTGACCCCTCTTTATAGATTACTACCCAGTCTACTTTCAGGCTTGCAAGGGTGCATCTCCCGTCTCGTCTGGCGTTTATTCACTTGTGTTCGCATCAATCACGGTAGCATCCGTCGTCGCCGGATATTCAGTCAACCTTACTAGACGATATCGACCACAAATATGGATGGGCTGGGCTCTTTCCATCATCCCGCTTGGCTTGATGAGTACGATCACCGCGACGGACTCTTTTGGAAAATCCGTTGGGTACTTATTCCTACTTGGCTGTGGAGCAGGGTACGTGATATTGTTCATTGAGGCTTATCATTCTCTGATACCCCTGCATCAGCGTGCTAAGCATGACACCCATTTACCCCATTCAAGCACCCCTCTCGATTAGGCAGACTGCGCCTGCACTCGCTTTTATGTGGTTCCTTCGTTCATTCTCCGCGGTGAGTATCCTAATCTCATTCAGAGTCATCGTAATTCTGAGCTCGACCGTCATAGGTGTGGGGCATCACCATCGGGGGCGCCGTCCTGCAAAATGAGCTCGCAAGGAGACTTCCCGCGTCGTTTATCCAATCTATTCCACAGGGCACTGCTATCATGTACTCGCTCATCCCAGTGCTCTCTAGTCTCCCTCCGGATATACGGTCCGAGGTCCAAGTCGCATTTGCAAGCAGTCTCGCGATGTTGTGGCGAGTGTTGGCTGTGATTAGCGGTGCAGGATTCTTGGTGTCGTTGTTCATGAAGGGACTCCCGCTACACGACATGCTCGATCCGGATTGGGCACTAAAGAAAGAAAAGGTGGACGAGTCGATATGAGATTTCGCGTTGGATCTGGGTTATACGACGAGGCTGGAATGTTCTTTCATGCTAGACCAAGGCCAGACTATCATACTTACGACTTAGCTATGACTTTTCATGCTACTTAAGCGATCTGATTTCTTTGCTGATGGCAACGTAGAAAAAAAATCTAATTAACCCACTCTCTGGCGGGGAGTCGAACCCCGCTCTTCCGCGGTCTATGAGGTCACTGCATGACAGGCGGATGTACTATCCGATATACTACCAGAGACCGATCAATCTCGTCTTTGTGACGTTCCACTTCCCTTTCGCAAGACCTCGCCTAGACACAATGAGATGATGTTGCATAGCGAGAAGATGAACGGGTGCACGTATTTCATGAGAGATAATAAGTCGCCATAGCATCGGAGACGGAATACTGCGCGAGGACTTGCGGCTGCTCCAAAGCATACCTGGCGATTGATTGCCAATGTGAATGTAAACCAGCAATCGATCAGCGTACGGCGTCATCAACTCGGAATCCAGCTCGATTGGGTTGTATCCTAGCTTTGCGGTCGTGACCGCCTTCAGGCCCTAACTACCTTGTGGCAGATACGAGTCGCGTTTAACCCGTCGGAAGCAGTCCGTATGGACACAAAAACGACTCTTGAACTCGTCCTCCGAATCCTCGAAACCAGTCTCCAGGAACATGTCGATTCCGTTTGCTTTCGCTCGTACGCAGAGGAACGGGAAATCGAAGAAGTCGCCGTTAAACATGGCCATGACCATAGGCTTCACGTCCTGAAGACGTTGGAAGAATCTCGTGATTGTCGCAGCCTGATCAAGTCGCATGTCAACCGATGTGAACATCCATGACAGAACGACATACCTCGTCCTTCTCGTTATGCACGGTAAACGGCCCTTCATACCCTTCCTTGGGGGTATACTCACAACCCTCGATATCCTCACTCACAACTTCACGGATCGTGATGAGATATCCTTGATCGTCGACCATGTACGAAATCATCATCACTTGATCGATTACTTGATCGGAAAACTTGAGCGGTGCTTTGGTCGTCTCAATATCGAATGCTACGACCACCAGATCCGCACGCTTGACACGCTCGGTGATCGGCGCAAAGCTTGGTTGCATTAACGTCACAGCGTACCACAACCCAACGCGAAGATCGTTGTCAATGGCAACGCGCAGGTAATAGGGCACGTTGAATTCGTGAATGTCGACGATGCACTCGCGAGGATCCCTCTCCCGGTAGCCGCCACCATTGATGCTCCCGCCGATTTCTGCCCATTCACCCTCGAGTTCCATGTTCATGCTGGGACCTGTTGTAGCATTGACGACCTGCGCATAGGCATCGACGATCCCCGTTTGACACGGTTTTCAAGTGCGAGAGGAGCAACGTCGCGTCAGACGGTAAGAAGATCCGAGACGTTCCTAAAGCATAGTTGGAGGTAAAGCCTCCGGTGCCCCATCAAATGATTTGGCAGCTTGAAATCTTCCTTCCGGTGACGGACGATCTTGTAGATGACGCGTTCGTACCGGTTCATCAGCCATTCCTCGACGCTCGCCTCCGAACCACTCTAAAAGCTACAGTCAGGGCCCACGAGCACAGCACGGAAGAAAAAACGCGTCAAACACCCACCTTGCACGCAACACAAAAGTACGGCTAGTACTGCATCGTACACTTGAATCCACAGCGACCTTTCCTCCAGGATACTCCGGGTCCTTGATCAGCGTCGGATGCATATTGATGAGCCAGCCTTCTCTCCGGCCGCCTTCCTGAAGACGCGCGAGACCTTCTCCTGGTGTGTTTCCGTCGGACACGCACCCGCGGCCACCTCTTCCCCTACTACGGCCTCCACAAAAATGGATGCTTCCGCGATACCAAGCACGTCCTCCACACCCCCCACGTCTGTGGCTATTTGAAGTCAACCCAAAGGTGGCCCCGCGTGCCATGATGGAGAGTTGTTGAATGCACAAGCGAGACTTGCGTTGGTAGCAAGAGTACCCATTTGCACATCACGTGACATACAAGACCTGTCACATCATCATTTGTCACATGTCACATCTGATAGATCGTTTCTGTCCGTATTATCTTCCTGTATCCGTGAATAAAACGGCAAATTCAGGCGAGCTCTCCAACAGATCCAGGGTGGGTATAGGGGGAAATTGGAAAATAAGGTATCTCATAGTAGAAGAAAAACACGCGAGATGCGTACAACCGACCACAACACGCATTTCTTGCGGCAAGAAAGTCGTCCGAGACGAAATTCCGTAACCAGTACCGGAATCTATGAGAAAAAGAAACCATGGGGTCGAAAGAAACACCTTACTCTTCCTCACCTTCGTTTTCTACTTGGATCGCATGCTTAAGGGCAGGCCCGCGCGCGGGCTGGAACCTCAAGGCCTCAATATGCAGTACGACACGCGTAGAAGAGGAAGAGCCCGTCCTGCGGTGGTTGTACTTGGGTAGCGGCGACGAAGTGCGATAGTTTGCCGGCCCGTTCGACCGGTGGAAGGGGATTTGCGATGCCAAGCAACACCACCGAGCGTAAAGCTATGTACAGACGGAGGTCGCGAGGAGTAATCACCTCTCTCAGAGTTGGGTGTCTCCGCGCCAAAGGACTGGACAGAAGGAATCCGATCAGGCGTATGACGTCGTTCAATCGCGAAGACCTGACCAGAATTGCCAGATGACCTGTGGGAATTGACCCTACTTGATCGACGTGCTCGGGCGCACGGCCGAGGGAACGGTTGGGACAAGCGGCACAAGGGCGAATGCCGGGGCCGGCGTGCTGAGAAAGCACGCAAAGTCCTGCGGAGGAAGGGGCGCAAGCGTCTTCTCACGAGGGGAAGCCATTCCCATTAGAAAGCGTTGATGACATGGAGCAGCGTCACTTCGTGCGCGGGTGGGATGCAAGCAAGGAGAAGGTCGTAATGCGTGAGACTATACTGATTATCCGGAATCAGGTAAGCCAGCGTGCTTACAGGTCGCTGATGGTGTCACCTCTTCTACATTATCTTTACGTCGTATCTAAGCAATCGATCAGCAAAACGGCGTCGTAATCCTTTTTCAGGAATATTACAGTCATCCGCGATCAGGTGGTCCCATTTCGGCTACTATGCTGGTTCGCAGACCAGTCCGCTGAAGCTGAGGCAGGCGCCGGTACCTATGGTTCTCCGTCACATACACACGGTGACGCGTCCTCTCGGGATGTGATAAAACTCATGACAAGAACCCATAGGCCAAGTATAAAGATACGCACTGTGCAGCGGTGAGCCAGACACTCAGCCCCTGCTACATCCACATTCGCCTGCCTTCACTACCCGAGTAACTGCAATATGTCGTTGATGACACCGATATCCAAGCCCGCTTCGCGTCTGGCGCGATACCGCGCACTGTCGCCTCATGCCTCGATTCACGTCTCCCCGATCCAACTCGGTGCCATGAGCATCGGGAACAAATGGAACCAGTTTATGGGTTCCATGAACAAGGAGGATTCGTTCAAATTGCTAGATGCGTTCTACGAAGCAGGCGGAAACTTCATCGACACT
>JBBPLN010000114.1:0-42198 GCA_038089815.1 Sutorius eximius | reverse complement strand
ACGCAGATGGGTAGACGACATATCTAGGGGGAACTCGAACAATTCTCCAAATTTTAGTTTTAAACATTAGTATGCATGCCATTGGAGGACGTTACTGATACACTCGTCGCCGCCAAGGGGCCATCAGCATCAGTGGAAACGCTGAAATGAACGCTTAGCAAGTGTTCACGCGAAGAAGCAGCCGGGGCGATAATTGGCGGTGGCGCAGCGCGCCTCGCCTCAGTTCGGCTGCCTCTTTTAGACGGACTGGTCGCTAGTCTACCCTGATGCTTGAGTCATCGGTAAGTGAAGGAAGTGATGCTTCAGGACATTAATCCAGAGAAAGTCCCTCACCCAAGTATTTGAAAAAAAATACAATAAGGGAGCGGTGGCCTCTGTGCCTCGTTGAGGCTTTGCTATACCACCCCACGAGAGCGAAAACGGCATGCCCCCATCAAACGATCCTTCTGTTGCCCAAGCGCCAAAGGGTATTGGGGATGCACATGCTGTCCAGCAAGCACCATCCAAGAAAGGCCTTAAATTTTGGCTTATCTTTGTCTCGATGTGTATCTGCCTCTTCCTCTCTGCCCTCGAGATATCCTCTGTCTCTACTGCACTCCCTGCCATCGCTAATGATCTACACGCATCTCAGTTCGCTTGGGTCGGTTCCGCTTACGCACTTGCCTCCACTGCGTTCCTCCCGATGAGTGGCGGTTTAGCTCAGGTATTCGGTCGCCGCCCTACCATTCTGATAACCATAGGACTCTTTGCGCTTGGAAGTGGGATTTCTGGCGGCGCAAAGAGCATGAATATGCTCATTGCGGGCAGGACCATACAGGGTTTGGGTGGGGGAGGCATTCAATCTCTCACGGGAATTATCCTAGCTGATCTCGTTACCCTGCGAGAACGTGGTGCTTATGCTGGTTTATATGCACTGTGGGATCTGTTCGATCATGGGATTCAAGGAGTTGAACTCAAATATCTTCTTAGCGTTTGGTGTATTGCTTCGTCGATCGGTCCCGTCGTCGGAGGTAGCCTCGCTGCACAGGGAAAATGGCGTTGGCTTTTCTGTGAGTGCCCTACCACTACAGAGAATCGGAGATGCTCAGACAACGCACCAGATCTTAACCTTCCAATCTGTCTCGTTGCGTGTTTGTCGCTCGTCTTCCTTTCGGAGCTACCTACTCCCCCGGGCAGCTACCGAGAGAAATTTATGAGAATGGACTGGATGTATGATCGAACGAACCATCGCTGCATCTTTAATCTAACCTTTTTTTTTTCAGAGGCAATTTCCTTGTTATATCGAGCACCGTAGCATATACAATAGGGCTGACCTGGGGTGGTATCACCGCGCCATGGAGTTCGGCCACGGTACTTGTCCCGTTGGTCCTCGGCTTCCTTGGCCTCGGGGCCTTTATCGCATACGACGCCACCCTTGCAACGCACCCACTCGTAGGTGTTTCCCTCCATACCATGCTCCCCTATCTCACGTTGATTGTGCTAGGTACCGTTCTCTATATTGACAAACATGACCAGCCTCAGCGGGTAGGTAGCATTCTTGGTAATTCTTTCTTGCCGCTACTCACACAGATCAGATATATACAGACATTTTGTACCACTGTCACCACTATAACCATCGTCTGTGAGTTCATTCCAAGCGAGTGCTGGTGTTGCCTCCGCTCAGCATAGCCATTTCGCAGATTACTACCCAGTCTACTACCAGGCTTGCAAGGGTGCATCACCCCTCACTTCTGGTGTTTACTCACTTGCTTTTGTATCCCTCGCGGTCGCAGCCATCATCACTGGGGTATCAATCAAAGTTTCTAGGCGATATCGGCCGCAGACATGGATAGGTTGGATCCTCACCATCGTTCCTCTTGGTTTGATGACCGCGATCAGCGCAACGGACTCTACTGGGAAATCCATTGGGTATTGTGCATTGCTTGGCGTCGGCATAGGGTATGTTGGATTTGTCGATCCTCATCTGACGCCTCAGACTTAATCCGTGCCAGTATGCTAAGCGCGACGCCCATGTACCCTATTCAAGCACCCTTGCCCGTCACGCAGAATGCACCCGCACTTGCGTTCATGTGGTTCCTCCGTTCCTTCGCCACCGTGAGCATCTCGATTCCTATCTCATTCCTTGCGGTTCTTAAGGCGGCCTCCACAGGTGTGGGGTATCACCATTGGGGGCACAGTCCTCCAAAACGAGCTCGCAAAGAGGCTCCCTGCATCATTTATTCAGTCTACCCCTCAGGGGACCGCCATCGTGTACGCGCTCATCCCACAGCTCTCCACGCTTCCTCCGCAGACTTTGTTCGAAGTCCGGGTTGCATTTGCGGAGAGTCTCGCGGTGTTGTGGCGAGTGTCGACTGCCATTAGTGGCGCTGGATTCGTCGCGTCGTTATTTATGAAGGGACTTCCGCTGCACGATACGCTTGATGAAGATTGGTCGGTGAAAAATGAAAAAGAGGATCCGTCGATTTAGAATCATCATCATCATTTCACGGGGTTGGGTGGTCGCGAGATACCCATGACAATGAAAAACTTGGAGGAAAATCGAAAAATGGGAATTCATTGCATTTGACCTGTGGCGTATCCAGCATATGTAATTGAGGGCTCAAATTCAAACTCAAGCCTGATCTTGACTCATCCCTTTTGTTCCTGACCACCATGCTGGTGATCGATCCAACCTCGAAATGCGACATCTGCAGACAGCACTTCACGCCCAGTGGCAAGGTTCCTCATGCCCTTACATGCGGTCATATATTTTGCAAACAGTGAGGCAATTGGTATTGTCTCAAGTATTGCCAATCGAGGCTATCGATCGGACACTCATACTAGATGTCTCGACAACCTCGAGCGGCGCAGTGATCACAGCTGTCCGTTCTGTTCGCGCCAGTTTGCTACCCACGACATTCGAAGGCTCCACGTGGACCATCATGTTCCCTCCATGGGGGGGATTGATGACGAGTCACGACATCCGTTTAACAGGAGTGAAGTGTGCGGAGCTGTTTCTTTCTATGTTATCTGCTCAAGGAGTGTTCTCAGGAGTCAGACCTGACGCCCGATTTTGCAGAACTATGTTCAAGATTCCTGAACGATATGTGCAAGGGGCTGGCTCCATCCCGACCAATAACGAACAAAGTGGACCACTCCCACATACCCTCTAACCGGTCAAGTCCCATGTCGGCTAGGAGTTTGAGTCCCATGGCAATGTCACTTGTTGATGGGGATTCCAGTCTCATAGCGATATCGACCGCCAGCGAGAGGTCTAATTACACAGCGATGTCGACTGCCAGTGAGAGATCCCTTTACACGGCGATGTCGACCACCAGTGGGAGATCCGCCTACACAGCGATGTCGATCGACAGCGAGGAGTCCAGTTTTACGGCAATGTCAACTAGTGCTGATCGCTATCTGCGAGACGTCGTCATGAGGACTTTCGCCTGCATGACGGGGTGTAAAGACGTCGAAGTCGGTGTATATCTGGCCCGCTGTAACTGTCTTTCAATGCTTATTACTGTCACTCGCTACAGCGACCATACTCTATCTCGGTCATACGAGTGTACGTAGGGGGAGAAATTGGGTTGTCAGAGGCGAATCGGAAATCCTGTACTATCGGATGTACAGTTTAGGTCTCAACGAGGTGCAAAGGCCACAGGACGCGGCAGAGAAAGGTGTATCCCAGTGGATAGGATCGAGTATAAACTACGTTACAGTTACATACCCTCGGATCTACATGCTGTGCAACGACAGTAAAGTTCATGAATTCGTAGAGGGTTGCCGTTGAAGATCCGGACGGTACTGTACGTAGAGATTGACAGGGCCGCGGTACCAAGGTCGCAGAAACTGAGCCCATGGCTCAACTGAGAAAAGATTTCCAATGCACGGGCGTGGGCGTAAAACCTTGAAGGCGTGTGTTCATATCGACGGCGACACTGTGCTTTTGCTTCTGCACATGTTGCACGAAATATTACCATAATCTTAGTGTGCAACCTCATGGTGAACGGCATGCACACGTTCCAGGCACACATTGTATATACATATCTTTCTTCCCGGAACTTCCTTCGAGGGTACGACCGATAGGGGCGGCGAAGCCTGATGCCCAGGCTGGTCGAATGTGCCAGAGATAATAGCTATGATCTATCTTTGGCACGCCGTACGGTCAAAATAGCAGCATACCAAAATGCCCGTTACGTCGCAGAGGAAGTGTGGGATGAAACAAGGTCGACTAGATTGATTTTCTGATTAACGTACTGCGCACCACGACACTGGATACTTCCGGTCGGAGAGAATTCTGAATACACACATGATACAGTAACCTAACCCTGGACTTGACATTGATTCAACCAAACAAAGGCCGTTCTTACGGGGATGGCGGTGTTAGTAGCCACCTCTTCCAGGTTAGCGCCACCCTCTGTTCTCTTGAACACCTTTACTCCGGTGGTACCCGCGGCCCCACCTGCTACGATGTACGCCTCACCACCAAATCCTGCCTGTTCACCGGACATCATCCCTCGGACCTGATTCAGACCGGTATAGACCTGGTTGCGCAGAACGAGTTGGTTATTGACATTCTCAAAGATGGCAATCGTGTCCCCCCGAGGATCTTGCACCCCCGTGTTTCGATTCGACACGTAGATATATGGGATAGGATACTCCCCCGTGGGCTCGGGGATGAGAATTTCAGCAGCAGCAAAGGCAGAGCCCCCAGGTGGGTCAGGCGGAATGATGGAAACACTTGAAATGATCTGCGAGGCGCCATTCGGGTAGGGAGGGACCTCCTGGAGAGTTAGAGTGTTCGTCAACTCGTGAAGGGTGTACAACATATTGTCTACAGCACAGTCAACAAAAAGAACACGGGCAATGGATCACGAGGATGGCGTACCTCTGATATGGATATGGCGAGGTCCGCTGCCGACAGGCAGTTGGATCCCACCGTGGACAACATACCCACCCGGGCTGCCATCAACGGCGCCGAGTCTCCAAATTTTGTCGTTACCCTGCACATGGCTGAGATACCAAATCCAACATACACCCGATCGCGAAGGCCACTAACCTTGTCTGGAATGAAAAGTTCGGCATCATATTGATAGGTCATGTGAGGCTCCGATGCACCCTGGGTGCCGGTGGTAGGAACGGGGAACGTCACGATCTCCGAATCGTGAAGGAAATGCAAGTTATCACTCTCGGTGGGGATGATCCGAGCAGTACCAGAGGAATACTGTACGGTGGTCAGCGGAGTAGTTATGAGGAGATAAAAAGATACGTACGTTGGGCACTGCAACTTGCCCTGTGGACAAACCAGCGCAGTACGCGGGAATGCTTCCCCCGGAGCTGACTGTATCTACCAACTTAATGGTGCTCTTGGGTCCAACGGTGAAAGACTGTATGGCTCCGTTCATATTCTCATTGGTCGCGCTAGACGGAGAGTGACGGATGGAGTCACAGGTATAGACACAAAGTTTGAGTCACATACTACAAGATACCTTTATTCGTTGGATGAGAAATGATCCACGACGGGTTGTCTCCAGTCGCATACTGGTCGAGGTAGGTCAAGGTGTCGTCATCGGTATTAAACATATAAGATGCAATCGAGGGAGTATAGCCCCCAGCAAGGATCGTGAAGCTGACCATCGTTGACGGTCGTTACACACTCGAAACGGGGGGGAAGCAGCATTTTCCCCTGGTAGGTTTTTAAGGGCTAGAGCTGGCCGCAAGGTGTCAAGACGTACAAAAAGCATCATCTCTCGCTTGGGCAGCTTTGAACGAGTAACGCTTACTCGATCCTTACCCAACCAAAGTTAAACATACCGATTCCACCTTTGAGCGTTACGGCGTGCAGGTGTGCCAAGTAATTGCGTGTAGTTCTCGTGAAGCAGACCAGCATAAATGTGGTGTGTATCTCAGGCGGTGAGCACTCACCATCATTCAGTCACATGGAAGTTTCGAGAGAAGAAGTTGTACTTCACTGGTGACCGACCCTTCAATTTTGGTACACCAACGGCTGGTGCTCATCCCTCGTCAGGGTCGGCTACTCGGTGAGGATAATCTTTGCGGCTGTCAGCTGAAATTTGATGGCCTGAAAGTCGAAACCTTCCATGAGTCCCTACTAACAGGGAAGAACTGATTAGGTATGCCGTGGATAAAATTACTGCACGATCGTGCACGCCTGAATGCTCGAGTTCGCCTAAGTCAGCCTGATCACGTTAGTACATCTGAACAACCTCTGGTTTTTAGTTGAAATCCTGATGCATTTGGACCATTTGCCACGAGATGTGGTATGGATTCATAAATCACATTCGGCCAACGATCTAACTCAGCAGTTGCCATACTGGTTCAACCAAACAAAGGTATTTCTAGTGGGAACGACGGTATTCACCGCAACCTCCTCGAGGTTCGCCCCACACTCTGTCCTCTTGTACATTTTTACGCCACCCGTTCCCGCGACCCCAGCAGCGACGATGTACGCCTCACCACCAAATCCTGCCTGTTCACCGGACATCATCCCCCGGACCTGATCGAGACCGGTATAGACCTGTTTGCGCAGGACAAGTTGGTTGTTGACATTCTCAAAGATGGCAATCGTGTCTCCCCGAGGATCTTGCACACCCGTATTGCGATTCGATACGTAGATATATGGAATGGGATAATCTGGAGTAGGCTCGGGAATCAGAATCTCAGCAGCAGCAAACGTAGAATTCGCGGGTGGGTCAGGAGGGACGATGGAAACATTTGAGAGAATTTGAGAGGTGCCATTCGGGTAGGGAGGGACCTCCTGGAGAGTCAAAGTACTCGACAGCTCGTGTAGGGTATACAACATATTGTCTACACCAATGTCAACAATCATCAATGAGATGGACACTGTACGGCATACCTCTGATACGGATGTGACGGGGTCCGCTGCCAATGGGACGCTGGATCTCACCGTGAACTGCATAGTCACCGGGGTTGCCATCAACCTCGCCGAGTCTCCAGATCTTGTCATTACCCTGAGGCCGGCTGAGCCAAATCGTTCTCCTGATGGAAAGTAGCTGACCTTGGCGGGAATGAAGAGTTCATTGCCATATTGGTAGGTCATGTGGGGTTCCGCGGAACTCTCAGTGCCGGCAGTGGGGACGGGGAACGTCACAATGTTTGAATCATTGGAGAAATGCAAGTAGTCATCCTCAGTGGGGATGACGCGAGCTGTACCAGAGGAATACTATGCATTTGTCAACGGTGCGGTCATACGTAGTTGCAATGGTACATACGTTGACGACTGCAACTTGTCCCGTTGACAAACCGGCGCAGTAATTGGGACTCACTCCCCCAGTACTGGTTGTATCCACGAGCGTTATGGCGCCCTCTGGACCAACAGTAAAAGATTGTACGGCTCCATCTGCGTTCTCGTTGACCGCGCTTGACAAACGTAGTCGAGTAGAACCAAGGGAAAGAAAGAAAACGAGACACACATACTATAAGATGCTCTTGTTCGTTGGATGCAACATGATCCACGCCGGGTTGTTGCCCGTCGTGTACTGGTGGAGATACGTCAAGGTATTGTCATCGGTATCGAACAGATAGGATGCAACAAAGGTGGAAACACCGCCAGCGAGAATCGTGAAGTTGACCATTGTCAGCCAGTCCTTACGTGTTCGTAACGAGAAGGAACCGAGTCGTTTCATTTATCCCTGCACAGTAGCGGGGTGTTTACGGGTCCAAACCTGGTTGCAAAAGCAAAAGACCGATGTGTTTCACATGGGCGGCTTGGAAGTTTTGGCGTATACCATATGCATATGCCCAATGTCAGATCGGGAATGAGAGGCGGGCTCGGTTCTGGGTTCTCGCTGGTCGTGCTAGACGGAAGTACTCGGGGCCACGGAGAAGCACAAGAAACACATACCATATATTACAATCATTCGTTGGACGAGGAAAAATCCGTTGTTAATGTCGGCAAGAACTTACTGACCTGGCCAACAGATCCGAGAAGCCACGATCTTGGAGAGATTCTATCACGTAGCTTTTCGGATACCCTACGGTGCGCTAGTGCACAGTCACATGTGCGATCGTTTACCGATCTCCCAGTGGGAAAAATGATTGACGTGATTGAAGAGATGCTTCTCGGACTCTCAGGAGGGAACACCTCGGAATGTCTGGGCCATGCCACAGACCGTAACAGCGGCCACCGGGACGGTTAGGAGGAAGAACCAAATTACTTCATATAAAGTGTACAAAACATACCAAATACAGCAATTTTTGGTACCAAACACCCAACATCTCGTGCTTTCGCGTTTCAGCCTGACCGATCACTACAATGCGCTACGGTCTCCCAAGATCCCCGTCCCCATCCCCAGTGCGCCGGTAAGCGTCTCTCTGTCTCGAGTACACCTACGCTCACGACCTCCAGGCAACCGCGACGAATGTCGGGCTTTGGGGTCCCCTCAGACTCGGAGACCGAACCCGATGAACCCGTGAGCGACGTCGACCGCACCCCAAGCTCGCCCCCCATTTCCGATTCTGTCGCCTTTGACTCGGACGGAGAGACACCCGTCGTGTCCCCCTCGTGAGTTGCTCTCTGTCGCACGAACCCCGAACGCTCAAGGATGCCACGTGCATAACGCAGCGCGAAACGAGTACCGTGCAGTCCGGCGGAACGACGACTCATCGAGGAGACGGTCGCTGCTATCCGACTTCGGACACGATACCACGACCCTTATGAAGAATGGGAGAAACAGACTCGCAAGGAAGCATTGGTGGGTGACACCTCGCCCTCCCTCGAATGCCACAACTGAATTTGACCTTGATAGCGCACCGCACGTAAAGAACAGGCAGAGGACCTTCTCGAGACGCACGAAGAGCGTGCAATGAGAAGAGACAAGGACTTACAGATGCTCGCTGTGAAACATGATCAGCAGCTGGTAGAAGTCCAGAAGCTGCTCTCGGCACTCAAATTGCAGCAGCAGTCAGAACTTAATCGACTTAAGATACAGTGGAACGAGCAGGACAGGACACAACAGGAACGTATAGAACGAGTCATACGGATAGAGGAAGACAACCATCGAAAGAAATTGGAGGTGGAGAGGAAGAAGCGAGAAGAAGAGGAACGTCAGAGGAAACTGGAGGAGGAGAAGCGATTGGCGGAGGAAGAAAAGAAGCGGCAGGAAGAAGAACAGAGGCGGAAACAGAAAGAGGCTGAGGAAGCAGAGAAACGAGCCAAGGACGAGGCCGAACGTGAAAAACGTGCATCGTTGGCAGCGGCAGAAAAGAGGAGAAATGCTCTCGGTATTACCCTGCCCGAGGAAGATTGGGCCCGTGCCCGACACACACTCAAGGTAAGCAATATCCTGGCCGGACATTGCTGCGGGTTCTAAAGGGCAATGGCATAGAACCTTAAGGCAGGTCCGATGCGGACCGTCAAGAGTGACCAAGTCTTGAAGCCGCAATGGAGTGCCATTCGCAGGCAAATTACTCCCAAGATAGGACAATTAACACAGGATATGGCAACTATCACGCGGATAGTGAGAAAGTCATTTTCATTGTAGGGTACTGCTTACGAACTTCCCATTAGACCAACCAGATCTTTGAGCTTGTCTACCCACAGCAAGCTCGCTCGGTCCCTCTGTATCTGGCCTCACTTTCCTCTTTGGCGAAAGCAATATTGCTGCAAGCGGAGACCGAAGTAACGGCAGAGAAGAAGAGCGCTATTCCTCTGGCGCTCGTGACCGCGAACCTTTTAGAAAAGCTGCCCGCCTTCACCGACATCTTTTTCGCGAAGCTTGTGCAGCGATCCGGCGGATGGCCGGTGCCTTGTGCCATCCCGTCGGCCGACGCCGATGGCACCCCGCTCACGGACGAAACACGCGTGAAAGCCATGGGCTACCGTGTGAACAACAACGAGCAAGAGTCGAGTGGAGACTATGTGACACGCGTGTCTGGGTTGATGCGCGTGTACTTCCTCATCATGGCCGCCCCCGTTGCAAAACCGCTCGACAACATGTTCCGGCTGCCAAGATACTGGACTTATTTCGCGAGGATGATGAACGACGAACGGTTACTCTCCACCGCGGTCGCCGCGCAGCTCTTATATGGTATGTGTATATCGGGACCACCATGCTGATGACTGATGGCAACCACACAGCTGCGCTGGATGTGGGTGGAATGGAGGCAAAGTGTATATGGGGTAAACAGTGGGTCAAGCTCCTCGAGCTGCTGTACGAGGCTGCCACAGTGGGCATCGGGGGCAAACGTGATACCGTCTTGGGAGGCCAGACCCCTGAAGGTAAAGCCGCATGCGTCCGTGTCCAACTTGAGATCGAGAGCATCGTCCGGAGCTCATAGTGCTATGACTTCGATGCGATCAGATGCTAGGCTAGGGACCATCACGCCACCGGGGGTTCTAATATTGAACAGGTGGTGTATCTAGTCAATCATGGATTGGGTGTTGGGTGATATCCACTCATGCATGTGTACTATACTAAAACGATGCGAGTTATGAGATCCCTCGGGCGTGATATGGGATGCATGTATGTACTATGTAGGCCGTAAATGAAAACCGCATGGTGCGGGGAAGCCTTGTATTCGTGTAGGAGCCACATCTCACGACCCTCGTGTTGCTTAACGCCTCAGGGGACAAATTTAATCCGAGAAGACGAAGGCAGGTTGGAGCCCCGTGATACAGGTGGCAGCTCTATCACCTTTATCTATGGGAGGATATGTGATAAAAAAAAGTTCTGGGACGAGTGCGTGTTCGAGTAAACGGCATATGTCTCGTAAACTTGTCCAACCAAGGACGATCCTCGCGAGAGATAACGTGGGCAGTGTTGGATCGTCGACACCGCGAGGCGAACGCGCTCGGTCGGGAACACCCATATGAACGGCGAGACCGGGACGGCTATCCAACGCTAGATCGCACGACGCGGCAAAAGACCGTGGACCACTCGTACTTTTTCGCAGGAGAACATTGTGTGGCATGTGCCAGGCACGGCTCGAGGGGCATGCGTTCTGTGTCTCAAGTGCCCCGAAAGAGTAGACGGGCCGGTGCCAGGATGGATCCTATAAACAAATGTAAGTACGTCTCCGGGGATGGATCATGGCGGTCCATCAAAGGTGTGATCTGATCACTTGGTGGAACCGGTCCACGTCCAACGTGCACCACGGGTGGACTGTCCTCCACATCCACATCGGATTATCGATAACGAACGGCCACACACATTCTAGAATGGTAGAGATGCGAGTAGCCGAGAGGAAATTAAACGAAAAAAGAAGAAAGGGGTCCCATTGAATTCTCTGCGTAATAATGCGCAAGATAACGAGACAAAGGTTCTCTGGTCTCGACCAGATAATCACATCGCCATCTTGATGGTCAAGATGGGATGTCCCCGTTTTCACGATGGATGGACATCGTGGGAGACGGAGCGCTGGCAGTACCCAGTGCGAAGGAGAAAACACGCGGCGCGCGCTGAGCGGCGGCGCCGGTGGGAGACGGGCTGTGCGGGACCAATTTATGGGCGTTGACTCAACTCTGAGCCCTATGCCCTAACCCGAAAATAGTGCCATTCGCAGAAAAAGAAAAAGAAAATAAAGAGAAAATAAAAATCGATTAATGATATAATCTCCAACTCTACAGAGAGATCTCGAACATGCCATCCTCGTCCAGCACGAGGAGGGGAAAAAAAGGGATCTGAATTTGTGATACATTATGAATCGCTCGGAGTTAGTATTAGAAGCAGTGCGATTTGTTTGGCCCAGCCAACTTTGATTAAAGTTTGGCAAGTCCGCCACGGCGAAATTTCGTCTCATGCTATTTATCCACCACCATCCCGTCGAGCGATATCCCTTGTCATACATTTTCCTCTAGCAAACCTGGCAAGGGTTTCATCGTCTTGACCCTCATGCTGACGCTTAGTCCTGGTTCGGTCTGCGACGTGTGCGCAGAAGAGTACGGCCCGCATTGTATTCCCCACTCTATCCCTTGCGGTGAGTCAACATCGGACCCGTGAAAAATTTCTGATCCCCAACATCTCGTCCCAGGCCATGTCCTATGTTCAACCTGCTGCCACAAGATCGTAGAAAAGACACTACCACGCCTCAAACCAGTCTGTCCTTTCTGCCGTGAACAATTCACCAGCGACGATGTTCGTCTTATCCGTATTGACTTCTCTGCAAGCGGATATGCCACCCCAAGGCGGCGGGGAGGCATGCAAGAGGCCCTAGACACTTCCTTTCACCAGCCACCTCGTTTCCCGATCGTCGAGCCCAGCTTCTCCCGCACACGTGCCGAGGCTCGTCGTCTCGAGGGCAAGGTCGCCGCCGTGGCCGCAAAAAAATGTTCTGTAGAAGAGGTTTCTACCCTTCATAACGAACTCCAAGAGTGGTTAACGCATGACGAAAAACAACAAGATGACCAGGTCCGTCCGGTTCCATCCCCTCGGCCCAGCTGCGGAATTTTTTGAGTCTAACCCGTGTCTCAGGTTTCTTCGCTTGCTTTGAGTGCTGCGCTACTCAGAGCCATTCTCGTGAATCACTTCGCTCATTCCGAAGCAACAAAAATGACCAAAGCAGTCGAGGCCACACTCAAAGGGAAGCTGGACGACATGGAACTAACCGTGACAAAGTTGGAAGCTGAGCTTAAACAGTACGTTGCCACTCGCCTTTTTTTTTCTCGTCACCCTAATATTTTCTATAGACAGGTAAATGATTCTCGTGGCGTCATGTTTTTTTTTTCTAACGTTCACTCGCATAGCAAACCCTCTATACCCAAAAAGTACAAGAATGTCAATCTCTCCGCGCAGAGATTAGTCGTATGGGGCTTAAGTCCGCCACTCGCTCTATTTCGCCTACTCGCTCCTCTTCTGCAGCCCCTACCATGGTCAGCGAGGCTCGTCGTCAGTCTGTCTCTTCCTCTGGTGCATCAGTATACGGTGTCGCTCCCCCTATGCCTCCTATGCCTCCTGCTACTCCTACGCCAGTGTCCCGCTTTACTTCACACCACATGCGCAGCGCCTCTGTTTCTCCTGGCTCCAGACCTGTTACACCTGCACGGACGATGACCCCTGCTGTCCGTTACGAGACACCCCTCCGTTCCTCTAACCTCCGTCCTACTTCTCCTGTGCTACCCTCCAAGCCTCGGACTATGTCCATCTCTGCTACTTCTCCCAAAAAAATTAATCGCTCCTATTCTGATGATTCAGATAGAGAAGTGATCCATGAGCGTTGGATGCCGAACCCTGACGTTGCCTACAGTCCTCCCCATGGCAAAACGATCAACTATCCATTCGCAACACCTGCTACCCGCTCCCGCTCATCAGGTTCCAACGCAGCTTGATATCGTCGCATCTCCACGTAGACTTTTCTGGTTTCTTTTCGGGCTTCGGTCCAGCAGTCTCCGGACTCGTATCCTAATATCTCTCTTATTGCTATCTTCGGTTTCCTCTTGATTTGGCTACTGTTTCTCTCTAGCATCTGGTTCCCTTTTCTCCTCTCTGATCCCTCATATCGCTGATCTTCGTCTCTATCTCTGGTGCTTAGTCTCTCGTCTCTCATCTTTTTGTTTCCGCTCCTCCTTGCGTTAATCTCAATTTTCACTGTATCGTATATTATCTCCTTCTCTTCTCGTCTAGGCTGTCGGATGGATTTCTCAGCCACATCTCGTTCCCGTTTCTCTGTTACTTATCACCTTTGTCTTCGTCACCACCAAGGGGAGTGTTTTCTTTTAGCGCTGTTGGTCTAGCAGTCCAATCTTCCTGTAGCATTGCATTTCTTTCTTGTCTCGTCACATTCCCATTTTACGAACATTTACGATTCCGTTGGCAGATTTGTAGATTTCTGCATTCTTACGGATATTTGATGACCTTGGTATATGATTTTGGTTACGAACGTTAGATGAATGACACTGATGACCCTTTGCTTCCATTTTGCACCATCACGGATCCAGTATCTGCGCGGATCATATCGGTCAACGTATGGACATTGTCTTTTCGGTGAGCGTCTGTTCAAAGTATCAGTCTGGTGCAGATGCCCGTCGTATTACCGACATGTTCCCGTAACGCGTAGCTGATGTTGATGTGTCTCATTTTCTTATTCCGATCTGCCAAGTTGCACACATCACCCGTGTCCCTGAACGCGGTCGTGACGAAATATTTGCGGCAAAGTGCCTTCCATCCTTTCACATCCGCACAGCAAGGTAACACGGCAACTATTCCAAGTTGGTGCATACTATACCAATTGTTATGCCATCCATTCTTGCGGCACCGCCTATGCGTGCATTCTCTCGCCATGGCGTTTCGAAATGGAAAACACAAACCACGATAGCGACAATAATGTCTACGCGCGTACTGTTTTGGTGCGCAGTCGTGTGGCTGTTACAGTAACGTTCATTTCGGTTGATAGTAATTGTCTCGGTGAGAACAGGTGAGAACGGTTCACGACGGCATTGTTTCAGGTTCAGGCTCTTCAGGCCGCCATGAACGAGAACCTGGAACGTGGAAGGAATTTTCTTTGGCAGAACGTGGCACGCGTGCGTACGTACTCGCGGGCGATCGAATATTGAATATCGCATATCGAATGACGGACGACGTGGCTGGACGGGTTGGACGAGATAAGACCTGCGCTGTGATGGCACGTACTATGAACGCGGCCACGTTGCGCTCTTGTCTGTCGAGTGCGAACGGCGGTGGAACGGGATGGAGTCAAAGGGACTCCGAGACTGGCATAGACGCAACGTTGATCACACGTGTTTCTGAACGACGTGACGCATACTCTAACTTACGGAGTAAAGTTGGAGGAACGACTGCAGAGCCTTCGTTGGCCCACGGGCGATGTGGGTCTCTTTCTTGAGCGTGTTCGATATCAGACGGATGGCGCGTTGGTGAATCGTAGAGGGTTTCCTTATTTCCATGTACTGACCGATCGATCTCTTCGCGATTGAATAGATACCCGTTGAAGCGACTACATGGACCAGACCACATACGCGATGTACCCAGTGAAACCCCTCCATGCATGTTTCCTCGAGATCTCTTCCTAATCGATACTATCTATCGTGTGTGTCTCGGGCCCCTGACAGCGAGGCGTAGCCCTTGCCTCGAGGCTCCAGGATGGTGTTCTGGAGGGACCGCCAAGATGATTTGATTAACGTAACGTCTTCTATCGGCTATCCGTCTGCGTGGTGACCCTATATCAGCCTATATCCATGTTCAGTAGCCATCCTTGACTACATATGAGTGGTGATAAGCAGATGCAAAGTTGTTGTTTATGTCGGTCGGTATAGTCGGTGTTACTGTGTTGGTAGCGGTCAGTCGAGCGGTTTGATCGCGGGTACACGGCGATGTTTGGTACAACGGCGTTCTCTTGCGAAGTTACCGCGATGCTCCGTTCGACACTTGCGGTGGATAATACGTAGGGTCTGTATGGATGATACTCAAGCTCAGGTTCGTGAGGATCGCGGGATGTAATGCAGTATTCCATTTCACATCTTTCCTTTTTTTTCTTCGGTTTTCGCGAACATCAAGAATGCGTCTACGAGCCTGTGCACGTCCGTATGGATGACAGGGTTGTCGCGTACACAGGCGGTGCACATGCATACGATAAGATGCCCAACGAGGCGGCGATGTGACGTGCGGCGACGTGCTGTAAGCTGGCATTCGTGCGTCATTTCCGCGCAGGTTCGCAAATACGTATCCTGTCTCTTTCCGATGGAATCCATGCCTCGTCGATACAGCGTGTCGTAGGGTCGCCGAGCCGTTTTTGTGCTGGGCTTCCTGTCCCGTTGGATCATGCGCGTTTCAGTGTCGCGGCTCGCGGCTGGACCTGGCGTGCCGACGTACGTTGGTCTCGGGTCCGTGGTTCAGGGTGACGTTTTTATTTTTATTTCTGGTCGAGGTGTCTGGGGAGGGCGTATCGACTCTCATGCAAAGTGGGTGCAGCATCATGTACTCGTACGTGGTCTCTCTGCTTTTGCCGGATGACCGCGGAGACGAGAGGGATACGCTGCCGGAGTTTACAGGGTCGTGCCTCTTCGAGTTACCGCTCGGGCATACTTGGCTGACCAAAGGGCTTCGTGTAGCAACCCCTCGGTAGAACTTCGAAGCGATAGTCCGAGTTCATCGGCGAGAATCGACGCTCCCAACGGACAATAAGAAGCAAGATAGTCGACGTTGGCCATACATGAGTGATGATACATTCGATCGTTGACGGTACATAGATAACGCTGCGAATAAACATATGTACAACATCGCCTCGGGGTAGACCCGGATCTTATCGCATCGCATCGCCATCTAAACGACAACTTGGTGGGCAGGCTATAAAAAGAGAACAGCACACGATGAGTGGTTCGATCGGAGAGCAGGCAGGGGTTTGATACTGACCGCATTGGAGGTGCTGAGACCCAGCACTTTGGCGATCGAGCTGAATTCTTGCTGAGTGGGCTTGACCGCGCCAGTCAAGACTAGAGGCGAGGGAAGGAACAGAATGGGCGACCAATCATCCCCGATAGACGAGGCTACGTACTGCCATTGATACGCCCTGTTTCCACGCCAGCCTGTGATGCAAGCTCTGTGTTGTTAAGCCCTATCAGGGATGGAAGTCAGGATTCGTGCATGGTGGGAGCAACGAGCGCGTACCCTTGTCCTGCAGAGCCTTGTTGATAGTAGCGCAACTCGACATGATGAAGAGATATGAGTGTGGTCAGGTGTGGAGCTGGGATTTCCCAGGAGCCCCTTTTATCCGAAACTGAGGACCAGTAGGATAGGAAAGGTGGACGGATTTGTATAGGCAGTCATCTAATAGTAAGCAGCCGGCGTCAAAATCTATCACTGCGGAGGTCCTCGATGTTTCAGCCAAATGGGCAAGTTTCCGGCAAATTGCGTCGCAGAGACGCTGTTCTGTGGAGGTACACTCTTACTCTGTGCCGACTTTCGCAGGCCCAAAGTCAAGGGTGACGGGTTCTCACGATATATGTGTGTACGTGACGTGAAGTTCCTTGGTCTGCTGTGGGCTAGGCCCCTGCTTGTGATGGGTGGCGTGATCACAACGCTGGCAGAGCGTTTAATCTTTCGTATGATGAGAATCATGGGGTTCAGATCTTGTCTGATTCTCCTTCATAAACGTGTAAAAAGGATCGTGGACTGGAATCATGATGGTCGCTGCGGCCGGTGGCAACGATGAGATAAATATCAACTAGAGAGACAGAATCAGCTATGGCCAGCCAGAGGTCATATAAATAGCTACCGCATACTACGATATCCAGTATGTATTTCCCAATTTGCGCTGTTGGGACCGTACTCTTGGGAGTTATCTAGGCGAGCGACCCTACATGGGAACTTCGCCATCCCGTGCCAGCTGAGCAGAAATATTGCATAACAAGTAATCAGCAACAATCTGTGCTCCCATGGCCCTTGGGCGGAGATATTGGGTCTTACTTGACTAAACCATCTTGAGATCCACCGTCAGAAATGAATTAGAGATACCTTCTGGTCCAGGTGCGATCCATCTGATAGTGTTGCTGCGCTCACGCTCACGCTGAGCTGTTTCAGACTCTAGGCGGTTGCGTGTAGCTGTTCGACCTTTCGCGGCACATTCGATGGTTTATGCAGAGAAAGCCAACTGACCTCGACGGGAATATGCTGAGGAGAGGACTGCAGGATTGCTCGTTCAGGGACCAAAGGAACCAACCCCTGGTTTGCGACCTGTCATATATTCTGCACTGGTCGATCACCTTAAGTTCTGTCAAGGTCTTTGTCCTCATTGACGATACACGCGACGTCGGAAATAAGATGTTGATATCCGTCGTCAATCCGTGATACTACCATTTCACGAGGCGCATCAAGCTTTCGAAAGTCCGGGTGAGAAGTCCCTCACGGAAGAAGGGGTTGAATGAGTTGGCTGAGACATATAGATATTTAGTGATACTTCTAGGTTGTCACTCGAGAAAAAGACAATGATAAGCTCACCTTGTCATAAAGACCGGGAACCGTGCAATAGCATGCAACGTTGTCCCCATTAGAGTAGCATTTGAAGACAAGTGATCATGGCATGAGGGAAACCTTGGACCCGTCAAAGGACTTTAATAGAATGACTGTGCGCGTCGAAAAGGGTGTCTCACTTGCTTCTATTTCTTGCCGACTGTCAAGTCGAAAAGTTGGAGGTTTGACAGGGGCGTATTTGTCATTGTTTTGTAGCCTCTGCCCGTCGAGAGTTTGGTAGCCACCCACAATCAGTGTCACTCAACGCTTCTACCCCTCAAGCTTCGTCAAATGGTACGTGTTCAATGTCGTAGAATCTTGGGTGCGTCGAGGCATGCAGCTGTCTGCGTTTCTCGGCGATCCGGCAGAGATTTCATGATGGATGGCGGCGCTGACGGTTGGATGTACAGGCCCCCAAAAAGAAGGTCGCCAAGGAAGAAACCGCCGTCTCGCTCGGTCCTCAGGTCGCTGAGGGAGAGCTCGTCTTCGGGGTTGCCCACATCTATGCCTCGTTCAACGACACCTTTGTCCACGTCACCGATTTGTCAGGCAGGGAAACCATCTCCCGTGTCACTGGTACGTTGTATTTTTTGTCTTTACAAAGCCATCATCTGAACCGTCTTACAAGGTGGAATGAAGGTCAAGGCCGATCGTGACGAGTCTTCACCTTACGCTGCCATGTTGGCTGCTCAAGATGTCGCAGCGCGCTGCCGTGAAGTCGGCATCACTGCACTTCACATCAAACTCCGGGCCACCGGTGGTACCGGCACAAAAACGCCTGGCCCCGGTGCACAGAGCGCACTCCGCGCGCTTGCCCGTTCTGGTATGCGTATCGGCAGAATCGAGGATGTCACCCCGATCCCCACCGACTGCACGAGGAGAAAGGTAATGTTCCGTGTTGCGATCCTCCTCGTTCGTAGGTCCGCTAATCCCGGTTCGACAGGGTGGTCGCCGTGGTCGCCGTCTGTGATGCATGTGGTTATATTTCCGACTGCATGTGAATGTCATGATAAAAAGAGTTTCCCACACGTCGTTGGATGTATTCTGCCCACAATCAATGTCGCTGATCGACGCGCATCAGGTGTTTGCTGAGACACCTGCCCCGCGGTCGTTCATCTTTTTCTAAATTAAATACGAGGGAGAAAGAGGTCACATAAAACTGCAATTTGCGGGTTTTGTCCGCGCGTTGGGTCGGTCTTCGTTGCCTATCCCACGCCGCGCGACCGTGGTTCAGACGAGCAGAGGAAAAATTCACAACGATATGGCAGAGACCTCGGACAGGGGAGCTTTAGTCTGATTCAAGTGTCATTTGTCGTGAAGCGATAATAAGATTATCGGGGTAGTGCGACGGTCGAGCGTAATGTGAGCAGCAATGAGTATTGGTACGAATGCATCCCACTTTACCAAATGGGATGCAATGGTACCAGTATTATCGTTGCTACCTTCGTGTGAGGGTTGAATGAAATACAAGATCCTCAAAATCCCCGACACCCAGGGTAGACGCCTGTCTGGCGCACCGAACGACTATGGTTATGAAAACGACGCACCAAACGACTTGGTAGGGTAACCACAAGGTGCGTTGCCGATAGAAGGAAAGGATATAAGGGATGTAGGATCGGACACCAGCTTATCTGTGCTTGCTCCCGTATCCACTCCCTCGAGTGAACACACTACGAGCAAGGGGGATGCTGGAGGAGTGTGTGGAAGAGCACAGGTACAACGGAACCACCGTGGGCCAAGTAGAAGCCATAAGAGAAGATTGCGCAGCCGCATTCCCAGGCTGTCATCTGAAAGACCGCGAGATAAGCGCGCACGCGAATGTGCCGTATGAGGTGTAAACCGCAGTCGTCAAGAGTGACCAGTGCAGACAAAGACCCGCCAGTTTCATTCCTGGACTTCTTCCCCGCTGCTCGACCACAACGTCTGTTGTTCGTGCTGCTTATCTAATCGCACCATTTGTAGTCCTCTTTCGTACCATCCGCTTGAAAGACACAACCATGCTGGCATACAGATAGATACCCCAATGGACGATGCGGCGGGTTTCTACTCCGAGGTGTTTGTCACAGGACAAGAAAATGTACCTCAGTAGGGGCCAATCATCTTCTTGTGAGGACTTACCCCTATCAGGCACCGATTCCCTGTTCGACGCGTTGATGCGCAGAGCTGCAACACATCACAACGAAATATTAGATACCGCGGCTCTTTGTGAGTGGCTACTACTTCCAAAGTCACGTATGCACTCACTCGTTGAAGCGGTGATCATGCCGAATATGCTACTGGGCAAAGTCCACGCTATTCAAACATCCTTTTTCGCTGCTCTGTTGAGGTCGGTGCATCCCCGTCCATCACAATTCAAATACCATCGGAAGCCACAGTGGATCTGGACTCCGGGTCGACGGCATCACAAACAGAATTGTTCAAGCACACCTCTGTGGCACTGGCCCGGGGTGACATGGTCGGGGTGTTCCCAGAAGGAATAAGTTATACGGGATATGCCATCGCTCAGGTCAAGGAAGGGGCTGCGTGGGCCGCCTTCGAGTATGTCAAAGCTGTTGCAGCTCGCACGATCTGTTGATCGTTCCAGCGACGATCGCCCACACCGATAAATGGTGAGCTGGCTCCCACTTCGCTGAAATTGACGCCGATGCAATAGATGTCCGGAAAGATGTGGAAGCCCGATACACGTTAATCGTTTCCTCTCGGAGCTCAACTTGGACGATGACGGCAGCGTGCGTGCAGTCGTAAAGGAAATCACTATGGAAATATACCAACGATTGAGGGTAATGGCGATCAATGCCCTGGATTGGTATGGTCTCTCGTAGAATGAACGAATTCGAGTCTATTAATCGCTTTCACGGGGACACATACAACGGCGCAAAAATAGCAACTGAATTAATTTGGGGAGAAGACCTTAGTCTTGGCATGCATGTAGGAATATCGCAGCGGTGAGTTTTGTAGCATTCGACTGGATACATGCTTGATGTCATCTCTCCAGCCTCGTCGAGCTTGTATCCAAAGCATGAAACAATCACTTGTCAAGTATCTCGGATTGTTATACGACACTGAGATATCCCGTGCAGCGCTTGACAACCTTTATCCGTTACGCGAGACGACAATTTCTCCGCCGAGCACAACTATTCCAACAGTTCACATTGCAATAATGACCGTGTCTCTTCAACTGTTCAAGACGTTGTTACATCTGGATACAATTACATTCTTGCCAATGTTCATTATCCATCTTCCCACGTATGTCTTTGGCTGGCTTGCCGCGCGCTTTTTTGGCAGAATCCAAGGGGAAGAAGCGGAAGCGCAGTTCAAGGCCACCTTTGGTGGTATAACCATGGGGTTATCGTATGGGATGGTCATCTGGATGCTGCTTAGGGCTTCCACGCATGCCAGTAATGAAACAAGGACTACATGGTTGGTTTATATGTTTCCCCCAATCATCGTGACAGCCGTTGGCGTCCTGAGGAAGCATCTATTGGGAGAGGGGGGAAATTTTGGGGGTTGGCTCAGGAATTTCTGAGGACGGTGGCTATTACGATCGGAACCGTGTGTATCTTGGGGGAATGGCACAATTCTTTGGTCAGAGGTGCGTTTTAATATCAGTAGTGTTGGTAGGAGTGCTGATACTGTCAACAGTGAACCTGAAAGGGTAGGCTTCATCAGAGAATCTGATCGCCGACTCAACCACCATGAAGATGGAGACGTCCGTCAGCATCCGTCGGGACGCTGGCTGGTCTTACGACAGTGACCTCGAACGATATTCCAGAGGAAGGGCTGGAGGTGTATTCGCGACCACCACCTCTGGCGGGGAATCCGTTCGTCAAGCGACGAACGCCTGCAATGGACGAGACGGTCACCAAAACTGTGGACCCGTCATCGCCTACCCGCTGCCACAAGGGTCGTTAGGCCATTGTTCTCTGCCAGCTCCAGTACCGTTCATGCCGCCAAGAGGCTAGAAGCGATGAGAAGGGATAGAACAAGGCGGACGGGTGGGAGGCGAGGAGAACATGAAGGCCTGCCAAATATGGATTTTGACTAAGCAAGAAGGGTTTGGGCAAACCCTTTACCTGAGCCGTGTTGGACCTCGCTGTTTGCACGTTTATGCTATGTGGTGATATCAGCCCTCGACGGCCGTTTCTGGTTTCAATTCTTCAGTTTCTGTATTTGCTATGCTCGTGGTTCACCCCGCTAGCCTCTGTGATGTTTGCCTGGATCCGTACAGTATCTCCACTGAACCCGCTAATTCACCCCACGTTATAGCGTGCGGCCATATTTTCTGTCTCACGTGCGTACGCCCTACCAGATAGCTTCAGATCGTCCCTAACACACGATTTGATACATAGATGTCTCCGGAATCTCTCTCCGAGCGCCTGCCCACTTTGCCGAAAAACCTTCCAGCCCGACCGTGTCAAAAAACTGCATGTGGCAGGTCCACCCGAGCTTGACGACGCTGCCGAAGACACGATCGAGGAAGAAGCCACGCAGCTCCTTCAGCGTGTCGCGCTCGTATCTGGGGAGGATGTGCCTGATGTTGAAATTATCGAGGTGGTCACCGCAGTTGAGGAATGGTTCTCCAACAACACCACTGACGACGATTCTGTGAGTGAGAATGCATTCTCATACTGGACCGGGTCACCGTGCTCGAGTCTGGGCTCGGTTTGGGCCATGGGCACATGTTGGCGGGTTGACCTGTGTCTTGGATCCGAGTTGTTCCGCCTTGTAGTGACGACCTTCTGACATATCCCACGGGACAGCTTCGACCACTGCGCACCGCCTTGGCCGCTCTCCAGAGATACAAGGCATTGCAAGAGCGTAATGAGCGAGAGCACGCCGAGTTCCGTCGCGTACGGCGCGAGTTGAAAACCTATCGACGCAGCGCTCACCAGGATTCAAAGACGTCTCGCGCGGTGGAAGAAAGGCTATTGACCAGGATTGACGAGATGCAGGACAGACATGTGCAGTAAGGGTATTGCATCTATATAGCGAAGCGGTGGCGCTAATGAATTCGAGAACAGGGAAGTGAGTCAGGATGATTGCGATCGGGGGCTGGGCACCTCTCGACTCACTCACGTTTTTCAGTTATCTCGGCTTCATGCCGAGATTGGTTCTCTCCGTGGCGAGCCACAGCAACCCTCTCGTAATGCTTCCAATCCCCTCCCACCACCACCTGAACCTTTACCGCTCGATCGATTTCCACCGTTCGCCCGACCAGGCGGCGGTGTTACGGATATACCTGATCCTCTCCTAACCGCGGTGCCGTATCCACCGCCTCCTCCGAGGGTACAGCCCAAAACCACTCCCATCACCAACGGCTATCCGCCAGTCACCTCGCTTGCTGGGACATCACGTGCCCAGTATGTACCCCCTGCCCCAATTACCCAACCAATTGCCGCACCACGTGCACGGCATGCCGAGGTTCCACGTGCTGAAGAACGGAGTGGGACATCCTTAGCCCGGGATACCAACGATATAAATCATCCTCAAGAGGAGAGGAGACCGCATCCAGAGTCGACTCGTACCAGTGCTGCAGAGAGGTACGCAAGCACGGATGGGAGATCGCAGCCCACAGGTCCACCACCCCGCCGTGTCGTCATAGCTCCTTCTCCAGCCCCAAGCTGGGCACATCATCCGCTCGTCGAAGAAAGGCGGTCGGACGAAGAACGGGAGGTTGAAGGCGTTCGCACGAGGGTTCGCACGAACGATGCGAATGGTGTGATCGGTGGCAGCTCTGATTTGGACCCACGGCCGACCGTGGATGCGCGGCTCGCATCCGCAGAGGCGTACCTTCGGGGATACGGCTCTGGCTATAACTCCGGATTCCATATCGCCAGTGAACCCTCCAATTTTGCGTCATCATCGTATGGGAGCGACCGGTCGGATCGGGTGCACGGGTTTCCTGTGCATGAATCTTCGCCAGATCAACCGATTGGTGGTCTAGGTCTGATGGGGGTACCACAACCGATTACGCCGGGGACTGTATCGACGCCCGACGAAGAAGCTACCCCGGTGAACCGAGCGATCCGCCTTACTAGGAGGAATACGACCCAGGCTGTCGACATGGAGCGATCGGCGCGGAGGTTGGGTGATCAACCGCTCCTCGATGTGCCGCCGAATGGTGGCGCACGGAGAGGGCCCATGCAGACGATAGACCAGGTCCTCGGTGTCCGTCGTACCATGACTGAAGGCGCACCTCGACATGGGGTGAACGGTTCTGATGATGCACCGACGCGTCGCAGGATCTCGAACGGGGTTGTTGCGCCCCTCGCGGGAGAAAACGAGAGTCCGAGGAGCGAGACCACGTGGGGAACGGTACAGACATTGTCCAGGGACAGTATCGGTGGAGGCAGTATGGATAGCCTTGGGTTGCTCATTGGACTTCACAATGGTGGAGTCAGGGGCCAAGGCAGTGTTGCCGAATCGTATATAGGACGCGAAGACGCTGGGAACAACACTACCAGCGAAGAGGGGATGAACGATGAGATGGAGACTCCTGTGATGCCGGGCAGCTTACCTGGCTTGGGATCAGATGCGTCGACCCTGGGTCTTATCAGGGAGGATGAAGGGGACTACGCGAGCTTACGCAATGGCCACGCGTTGGAGAATACGACACCTCGTCACCGGTCCGCGTCCTATCCAGAGGGGAATCTACAAGCATTGGAGGCGACACAAGAACGTCAGACGCGTCGTGCGAGGAGAAGCGAAGGGACAGGCGAGCACCGTCGCCACGCGTCACACACAAGCACCACGGAGGCTTTGCAGGCTGACAGCCGCAGGGCTATCAACGCCCCTGATATCATTGGCACTAATGCGCTATCTCTGCATTTTGATGCCTCGTTTCCTGCGCATGACTACCAAGGCCATACGTTTTCAGCTCCGTCTGGACCTGAAATCTTTGCGCCTACACCGATTGTCGGTGGTCCCAACATTATACAATTGTGGGCTAATCGCGCATGAATAGAAACTCGCCCTTGAATACTCCCCATTTCGGTTTTTTCTGTTGTTTCCTCGTGATGACCTTAAAGTATAGACGCTCATCGTTGCTCTGGAATTCCCTCATCCATGTCGTGGAACTGTTGGTATTTGTGTATTGTTATGTTTGTTTTAGTATACACCTGCGATATCCATTGTTATTCCTGGACCTGGAGGAGAAACGGCAGAAGTTCGAGGTTTGAATTGACGCTCATGTTGGATGAATTAATGACACTGCGCCATGATGCTACCTGAAAAGAATCCAGCCCCTACAATCAGGGCAAATGAGGCCACGAGGCCCCTCGGTGTAATTGGCTGCCAGACCCCTTGATGCCACCGCGGACGCAACCGTGAGTACGAGATGCCCATCCTGCCTGATCTCGAAGAGACGCCCCATATCGTTCCGTGGCGTGATCATCGATAAGCATTTCCGTTTTCCATCGCGTTATTTTATCTTATTTATCTATCCCTTATTGCGGAAACACGTTTCTTGATGCTCCGCTCATCAGCCAAGTGACCGAATCCTTGGTGCATCTGACGGTGGTTCTCGCTCCGACAGGTCGTTATCACTGTCCCCAGGACTTCGCCTTCTTTTCCCTCGTTGGACCTCCTGTTACGGGAAATCGGAGTGCGTGGTGATACCCCCGTCGCGATACTCCACGAGAGGGGGATTGGCGTGGAACCTTTTTGGTAGGTCCCCTGATCGATGGAGCACAGCGGACTATGACAAGACGTCCGACAATCTCGCGTTCCGTTTGTTCTCCGGTTTTGATTTTGTTCGAGAACCCGTGACGAGCTCGTTCTGCCCACAGCCCGTCGCCGCGCGCTAAACGTTCGTAGAAATGTGGCTGGGGAAATGATACCGACGAGCGGTGAGTTGGTAGGAACGCCACCCGCCACGAAAGTGCTCATGGTTGTGCCTATCTATGACGGGTGCGCCAGCTTACTTGATACTCCGTACAGAGAGATAAGTCTCCATCGATGGGAGTGTTACAGCCAGCCAACCAGCCAGCCAGCCATGTCGCGCTGCCGAATTACTACCCCATGGTGTGATATCATGGCACAGGTATCGTGAGACCGGGTCACTCGCTCAAACACCTTGCTGTGCCAAATGAAGCGATTTGCTGTTCGAAGCGTCGTGGTGGTTCGCGGCTTAATCGATTTAACCCATCGTGCCGTAGATGATCGTCGAGAGGGCAGAGAGGAGTTGTCAAAACGTCTAACGTCAGGTGTTGCGTAGGGCGGATCTGGAAGCGGAGAGGTGACCCGGCTGAAGATGAGATCAAGTGTGCGTATGATCTACCTGGGATCGGCAGACGTTCAGGGGAGTTAATGCTGGCCATGACTTGCTTAGCGGTGTCGGGATATTCCGATGGGGCCCATTAAAGGCTAGAACGGAGGAAGGATGAGGAGAGGGGGGAAACTTGAAGGACGGGGCCAGAGGGATGAACAATAGCTCTATAACGTGAACCTGTGTAGAAAAAATAGCACACAGAGGCCCTGTGCTACGCAAGCCTGGAATCAGAAAAGAAGAGGAAGATCCGAAGGAACATCAGATTGTCCAACGCACTCAAATCCGGTTTGGTGCCGAGCAACGTGTGTCTTTGCCACTGATCTGCCGCGATGGCGACGGGAAAATCCGGGAATGTGATGTTTTCCAGAGACAATGGAGACTGGATGATGACGATTCTTCCGAGGGGCTCCATTCCGTCCGGCGATGGTATGAATAGAGAATGCAGACTGTAAAACGACGTGCACAAGGGGTTCCGCAGCAGTGCCGATACAAAGACAATGGCACCTATCAACAGCACCCGCCCCCAAGTTCACCTGACCATGCCCGGCGTGGGTCGACTCCCCGCCAGGAACGAGCCCCCAGTGACGTTTAGCTCGGGCGGATCCGCACAGCAAGGCTGCATGCATCACGGACAACGTGCAAGTCGGACGAGCGTTGACTTTCCGTGTGTACAGCAAGGGACGCAGAACATGTTTGCTGGAAGACATGCTGGGAACACGAGGACAATTAACTCGGCCCGAGAAGTTGTACAAACCATCCGGATTAGATTATATTTGCGGCCGGTCAACGGGGAGGGGGGTTTTCCGAGCCCATGGGCCTCGCCAGCCACTCACCCCGTTATCCCAGAAGACCCGAAATGAAAACGGGTCATTTGGACTGAGTTCAAATAGCTTTATCTGTCATTTCTGATTGTAGCAACCAGTTGCAAGCACGTATGTATGTAAAGCGCTTCGATCTCACGTCGCTTACCAGCCTCGTGCCTGCCTTATAATGTCGCCAGAGCTCCAATGGTGTAAATGCCCATGCTCGGTGCGAGCACCAATCCAGGTCAACACGCGTACTTGGCCAGGCTGTAGAGCCGCTCGTTCCTTATATCCGTTGCCTGTCTCTTTGTTTCTGCTTTTCCGTCTCCTGCGAGGGTCCTTAACCAGTCCCTTTCGCTCTCGATCATGTTGGTGGTCGGCCCAAACTCGACATGCGACGTCTGTCTCGAGTGTTATACCAGCGGGGCCAACGTCCCCCATGCCATCACCTGTGGTCATGTCTTTTGTCAAAAGTAAGTCCATTCAAACGATCGATCAGAGCGTCGACTGAGCATCGTTGCTAGATGTCTCGACCATCTCATGCAGCACAAGTGTCCCCTCTGTCGCGAGCGGTTCTCACCCCGCGACATTCGAAAGCTCCACGTGGACCGTGATCCCTCCACAAAGTCAGTCGAGGAACCCACGGAGCCCGTAGAGGGGGCACCCCAGATTGATGACCAGTCTCAGCGCCTTCTCGACGATATCGCCCGCATCGTCAAGGAGGGTGGGAAAGTCAACGAAATCCGGAGGGTGATCGATGAATGCAGAGCGTACTACAAGTCGCAGCCAGGTAACCAGGTAGCCTCGTCCCTGTTCTGATCCCTGAGCGAACGATCTCACGTGTCTTCCCTGCAGTACACGCCTGTCAGGGTCAGCTGCCTCCTGTTGCACAACCTGTTGGAGGCGCAGAGAAAACTGGTCCTGCAGGCGGATCAGCTATGTGAAACGACCACCGCACGTGATGAAATACGCGATCGCTTATCGTCCGAACTCGAAGCGGCCCGTCTCAAGTACGAAGACCTGGAGCGCACTAGCCGCGATGAGAAGGATACCGCGCTAGCCATTGAGAAAAGTCTCAGGGAACATTACGATCAGATGAACGTCTTTTGGAAAGGGTGGGTATCCCGTTATGGTGTCTTACCTGTCGCTGACGTGTTGGTTCTAGTCAAGTAAGTAAACCCGTTGCCCTTCGCGTCATCTCCCTAAGGGTCGTCTCTAGATGGAGTCTGTAAACCAAGAATGTCAGCTTTTACGCGAAGAGCGCGATCGGTTCCGTTCGAGCGGGGTGATGGCTCCGGTGCGCCCGATGGTGTCGCAGCAGTTTTACAGAACTGGTCCAAAACGGTCGTATTCGGACGGCGCAGAGCTGACCTTGTCTCAAGTCGAGACGACCAAAGGCAAAGTCACCGATGCCGACTATGACTTTCACCTCTCACCCCTTGCAGAGATCGCTGCTCCGCTGGCATCGACTGCACCTTCCCTGATGGCTCTCGCCGACGACTCGGACCCGGAGGACCTCGCCAAGTTGAAGCGGATCAAATCGCCCATCCAGGAGGAACCTGAGCCAGAGTCTGAGCTCGACGATTCCGGCAACACCACCACGACGGCGTGGCCATTCCCTGCACACCTTCAACCGCAAACGAACAAAATAGATCCCATACCCATACCCAACCGGACACCGCCGTCTCGCCAGTCGAGCGTCATGGCAATGTCGCTTACCGCCGATCCATGGGCATCGTGCATGCCAAGCGCCAAGCCACGCGACGACATCATCATGAGCAGCGGACCCCCCTCTCCTACCCGTCGGTTCTCGTCAGATCGCGCAGCGATACCACAGGGTCCACGTCCGAGCAAGGACGCCTACACGCGCGAGATGACAGACCTCAAGCGACGGGACTCGGCAGAGATGGTGACCAAGGACCCGCTCGTGTCGAAGTTGCACGATCTCCTCGATAGCCCTCGGCCCCCGTCGTCCCTCCACGTACACATGCAGCACCGTGCGGACTTTCCGGAGCAGACGCTCACCCGGCCTACATCGCGCCTCGCGTCGGGGACGCCATCCCGTCCGCCGTCCATCACGCAGCCACCCGGGGGATCGACGTCGAACGCGCACTTGGTGGAGGACCTGGGTAGTGCGGACCGGAAGCCGCTCGTGCGCGCCAGCGATGTGGCGATGCAGATGGAGAAGGAACGGCGCGAGCGGGAACGTCGGTTACGCGAGACGTCCAATTCGCTCAAGGACGCTACCAACGTCCCCATGGGCGGGTATCTAATGCGCAATCGGTCCATCAGCGGCGGCAAGACCAAGGGCGCGTACCATGCCCCGCATCTCCCGCATCCGCATCCCCCCGAGACGTTCGTGTAGTCGTCGCGTCGTCGAGTGCTTGTTTTTCTGTGGTCACATCTCACACATGATCCCATGATTCACTACATTCGGACACCCTAGAACGCATCGGATCCCTTTTTCTTTTCTTCCCTTTCCTCTGTTTATGCAGGCTCTCGCTCGGACCGGGTGCTCGGTTTGAGTAGGCCGAGTAATGTATGTAACGTAATCGCGATACCTGTACCTTTGCGTCCGCTGTCGGATGAGTGGAGTGGCGGTATGTACTTGTTCTGTTCTAGTTGGCTCTGTACGATCTAGGTTACCCCCTCTCCTTGCTTTATATATGTAATGGCTAGCTGTCCTTTCGTATCGACTGAGCCGTGCCCAGCAGCCTTAGGTCCTACTTCAGCATAGAGACATGATCTAGTTCACATAGGGCGATAGGATACATCAATATGACGGTACAATAGTAAAGCGTCCCGACAACGAGGAAAGAAACGGGCCACCACCAATCACGCTATGCTGCGCACTGCAACGTCGCTCCGCAAAACTGTGCCACCAATATGTACAACAGCAACAAGCCGACCAGTATCGACAGCGCCATAATCTTGCTATTCTTCCACCACATCTGCCGTCGGACCGCCCGTGCACCGCGTCGGAAGGCGGTCGCCTGGGTAGCCATGGTATCGGTTTTGTCGACAAGCAGTTCGATGCGCTCGCCGCGGCTGAGGATCTGTTCGACGTTTTTGACCATGATGTCTTTGACCTGGCTGAGTTCCGCTTGGGCGCGGGCGACCTCGTCGACAGGCGGGGAGGTATTGTAGGTGTGCATGAGGGATGCGATCGTGGGTGAGAATGAGCCTTGAAGGGCGTATACAGGCGTGGACGTCAACACGGCCGAGGAAGAAGACGGGAGTTCGGTGAACTGCGTGGGGCGTGAGTAGGTTGGGAACGGATCATAGATAACGGGGACAAACCTTGCGTTGCAATTCGACCAGGAACGCAAAGGGCGTGGTGCTGCTCCGCGGTGATCAGCATCGTGTATCTCGCGTTGCGCACGGATAGCGGGTGCTTACCGACCGGCTGCGTCGTCTGCCATGACGAGGTAGACGAAGCCGCGTTCGGAGATGTAGTGGAAGAGGTACTGGTCCCAGGCATAGGTGAGTTTGCTGTCGTTGGGAGGTATCTTTGATAAGATGGTCTGTGTCGCTGCGATGGGCGACGTTGATGAAGAAACGAGGTCAGGGTGGCGACGGCATACCTTGTGTAAAGTCTCGTGCGCCTGGTTCTTGGTATTCGGCGAGCACGACGGAGCCCCGTGCGACGAGCGCGGTCAGCTTGAAAGTTGTGAGGACGTTTTACGACCCAACTCGAAAGCGACGTACCAGAGACATGGCCAAGATGATCAAGGAGTGCACAGTCAGGCTGACATATCTATCTATCCAAAAAAGGAATTTATTTCGGATGTTGTCCGTGAGAATTCCCACGGTGCTTCCACGACATCGCTCGCTCGACTTGACTTGAACCTCAAAAAACATGGTACGTGCACGACGACAAGTCTTTTTTTCTGCTCATGACCTTGTCCAGTCCGACTCAGACGCTTCGACTCGTGCCAACAGCCCGTCGAACGGCAAGGCCAGCGCCGTCGCCAGACCCCCCGGCGCTGGGATTCGGTATGTGGACGGGGTGTATCTGGGAAATATGCTGAACGGATCTGTTGACCACAGCCGACGTGCGGGCGGTTCACAAGCCTCGAAACCCAACTCGACCCGCGCAGCAGGTGCAGGTGGTTCGTCGGGGACGATGCTCAGGCTTTACACGGACGACTCGCCCGGACTCCGAGTGTACGTGTTGCTTTCCACACCTGGGGTAATGCTCACGACGTTGCAGTGACCCATACGTCGTCCTCATTCTCTCGCTGGCTTTCATTGGGTCCATCTTCTTCCTACATATCTCGGCTAAAATTATACGGTCGTTCACCAAGTAATATACTTGTTCGTTGTGATTCGCTACTGAATAGGGGAAATGACTCGAATGGACTGCTGCGCTAGGATGTGCCTCGTGTGACTTGGACTGACCTCTCTAGATGAAACCATGTCCGACCCATTGACGAGGTACAGTTACTGTGCCAACGTGCACACCCTCGCCAATGCTGCGCGTGTTCTCGCCAGCTCACCTTTTCTCATCGTCGACTGCGAGGGAAAGAACCTCGGTGGGACAGACGGCGCCCTCTCTCTCATGTGCATCGGGACAGCCAACGCAGAGCACATCTTTGTCTTTGACGTCCTCGCGCTCAGATCACGCAATGCACTCGCATGGCTCCGTCTCGTACTCGACCTTCTCGCTAACCCTTCTGTGAAAAAGGTCATGTGGGACTGCCGAAACGACTTTCTCGAGATTTCAGCCACGTACGGCGTCGCACTCCAGGGCGTGCTCGATCTCCAGCTCGCCGAGATCGAGTCCCGCACGTCGTTGCGTGGCGAAAAAGAGTGGAAGCGGATCGCGCGTCTCGCTGCAGGCGGTCGGCGTCTGCCGCTGTCCCTCCTCAAGCAGAACCCGGAGCACTTTTTGGGCGTGCATGGTTTACAGGGCATGGACGCCTGTCTCCGTGAAGCCAAGCTCTTGACGACGGGCAAAGACCGTAAGTGCGAACATGTCCATCCCTTTACTCGTTGCTCACCCCCGTCTTGCAGCCCAGGTGGTCGCGATGCACAGGACAAACGGCTCGACCATCTGGCTGGAACGACCTCTCATGCCGCAGCTCCTCCAATACGCAGCACACGACATCGAAATGATAGGTGCACTCTACGAGGATTTCAAGGCCAAATCCTGGATCACCCCCGCCAACGAAGGCGCTCTCGTCGATAAGAGCATGCGTTACGCGTACTCGCTCTACTACCAGGGTCGTGTCGCAGATGACCACGTGTTCGGATCTAGCTCCGTGCTCCCGCTCGACGTCCTCCGCGAGCCACGGGGTCTGACCGTGCCGTGTCAGGGCTGTCACCGAATGCAGTCGCTCCATTGCTTCACGATCCATCGCCGGGGGAGGAAGATCGTGGCGCGGACGAACATCTGTCGTGTCTGCCAGATCAAGTTATTGATCAAACAGGTCAATTACCCGGTATCTTGGGTCAACGTTGCATCCTACGTAAGTTGGCGGACCGTGATGCTCGCGTGCAAGGTGGTTGACGTATGTCCGTACAGACTTAGCTTCACTCATGAATCACCACGGCCTCGGGTCCGTGGACGATGTGTATGCGCTCCCTGTCATGTTTGTCACGATTTTATGTACCCCATCTTGGTGTTGGTGATATGTTGTATGGATCTTGTATGTTTTGAATTCCCCCCCGTGCATCGTCGTTCTTGTAACGCTAGTGCGTCTTGATGTATGTACAACAGAACTTGATCTCGTCGTGCCCATAATCTAGTATATGCATTCTCTCTTGCTGCGCCAATGTGTGTTCGCTCAGAGGGACGAGCCGCCTTAAGAACTAGCATATCGACACTCAGACGATTTGATCAACAGACTACCAGTCGGAAAAATGACCGTGGTGGGTGATAGAACAACCAAATAGTCGTAGGGTATTCTGGAATGCGAAAACTAGACTTGCTTGCTCAACGAGAAAGTGGGGCCCCCTGAATGGTGCAACTTCTGCCAATGAATCTGAGGGTTCTTACCAGACAATCAATCCAGAAGAGTCGTAAGCGGTTGAAATTACACCCACGAGTCAACCGTATATTCGTTCGAGACTCGCATAGCGCAAGTTACGCGGAGCAGCATTCGTATCGCGTTCGTAACCAGAGGAAACGCAGTGTTTCGCATGTTGCGGTCAATTAACTCGGGATCGAGAGTACGCACGCTGCGAGTTGGTCACGATCAAGGTATACGTACAGATGAGGTATTTGGAGGTGACCATCAAGGTTAGCATGCCTATCAAAAGAGCGCTTCCTCGGGTTTTCCAGGTCGCTTGGATCAAATGTGCATTCGATGGTCAGAGTATCACGGTGACGAAACCGACGAGCGCTTGCATCGAACAAAGCCTTTCGCGAATCGGGTGGTCGGTCTGTCTGCGCTGGTGGATTTAGATTACAGATGGGATGTCTTCAGACGGACGATGCCAACATGAAGACGTAGCCATCGCTTCATTGAAGGTCATGAGGATGCACAGCACTGGATTACATACACTGGACTGATATCAAGGCGATCTCCGACTGCTTGACTAGCTCCTCCTCCCCGCTGTTCCCTTCGTAGTACATTCCATCGTCTTGAACGATCTATCCTGATGTCGTGGCAAGGTACATCGCTGTCCTAGTTCTACCCACCGCCCCACCATCTGATCCTTTGTCTCAGAATATGTCGACGTAAATCTGCTTAGAACCGGCAAGGTTCAGAAGGCGGCCATCCTAGGTCAAAAGGGTGGCGTATGGGCAACCTCGGCCGGATACAGCGTGCGCACTTCCCTTCACGCACCAACCTTGACCGATACCTCGCTCTAGCTCTCGTCCGAGGAACAAAAGTTCATCATCAAAGCATTCACCGACCCGGCCACGACACAAGCGAATGGAATCCGTCTAGCTGGACAAAAGTTCTTCACTCTTCAGTGCGACCCCGAGCGCGTGTACGGCAAGAAAGGGGCAAGTACCATGAGACGATTGTTCTCACGATCACCTTCAGTTGACCCTCGTATCAGGCTGATGGGTGTGTCTTGGTCAAGACGAAGCAGGCGATTTTGGTCACCGAGTACGTTGCACCGATCCAGGCGCCAGAGGCGACCCCTGTAGTCGAGGGTCTAGCGGATTACCTGAAGAGCGTGAATTACTAGACCTGCGCGTGATGTTCTGATGATGTTCAAGGAAGAACTTTTGTATTCATAAACTCAGTCATGTTTTCCACAACTCTTCTGAGCACATGAGTCGCTGAATGGCCTGAACCTCAACTGAATGGCAGTCATGCATCCGTAGCAGATGTTAGGGCCAGAATGTCGCAGGATAATAAATATGGCAGCAATGTGGGATTCTTCTCGATAAAATTACAATACAATTGTAGTGGCATTGTAATATTTTTCTTATCCATTGCAGTTATCTTAGCATACACAGGGGCCAACCCGCACGCAATTTTAAGGGCATACAGCACTGTATACAATGGTCCCAGGATTTTTCCGGCTCAGAGTCCTTTTTATGTACATGCCCCGCGCTCAGAACCTTCACAGCATCCCCAGCGTCACCTAATAACCGGGAGGGCTGTTCAAAACTGTGGTATCAGGTAGCAGTTTCAGCTCGCCATGCCAAGATCTCCCCAGGACGTGTATGCAAGATTATTGTCATCTCCTCGTGGTTATCCATTATGGACTCCAGAACCCAGCAACGAGCTTTTGATGGAGCGCCCAGAGGGTCTCAGAATCGGTGATGTCGGCGTCGTCATCCCAGATGATGGCGGTTTTGACATCTTCTTCAACATATGCCTGCCCAAGGATCATCCTTTTCACCGTCCCCATGGTGTTCCTGACGGTTTTACCTTCATCAGTCATGGTCAATTAGACATCAGGACCATTCCCGACGCAGAGAATCCTGGCCGTACTGTCTTGTCGTCTTCCGTGACTCGGGTTGGGACTACTGGGCCATCGAGCGATGCTCCACCGAGGTGCATTTTTCCTGTAACCGAGGGAGGATATGATCATCTGATTGTGTCAAAAACATCCCAGGGACGCATCGAGCGCTCTAACGTTCAGATTCAACCTTTCCTCCAGTGAGGGTGCGATCCTCATCCTCCCGAAAGGTGCTGAGCGGCATGATCTCTTAAACGATGGTCTGTTTCTGGAACAAGCAAGCCGACATGGCGCAGAGTGGTATAATTACGCCGTGAACCGTCGGCATCGCATCATCAGCCACGACTCACTCTATTTGATTACTGAATTTTACAAAACGCGCTCTTGGTCTGTTGCAGCGTTCGAAGACGCTATGGGAAATGAGCGTTCTACCGCTCACTTCAAACTGATAGAGGGCAATGGTTCCACACCGATGTACAACTGGGACGCCACACCTGCTCTGGACTGGCGTGCTGGGCCTCTTATCGACCGTGGGATTCCGAACCAAAGTGTATTCATTCGCGGGTTCAAAATTGCGTTACGGAGTGGGCTTTTGCGCAAGCGGATTCACGTCGAGGCAGATTTCCCATCCACTCGATCCAGTCCTGCAAAATGGACTGGTACTGTTGCAAACAACTCTCGGTTGCTTGACAGGTTGACGAGGAGCAGGGGAAACGCTGTTTCCCGGGCCACCACGCACAACGAGGGAACGACTAACCCCGTCCAAGAGTCGCAGAAAAGCAACACTCTGGATGATGATGACATGTATGTTGAAATCCAACGAGTACCGGGTGTGTCTCCGGTGGGTATTGGTCTTCGTGTTGCGTAAAAGTTGGCTGTCTGACGACCCAAGCAGGCTTTCCATCCCTCGGACATTATCAATCAATACTTGCTTCGCAAGGTCAGTCGCATCGTAATATGGTGCAAGCGGCGAAAACCTTCGTCTATTTCAGGAACCTTCTGCCAAGATCGCGATCACCCATGATGATCATTGGATTTCAATCCTTGAAGATGTGAGTCCACGGTCTCGTTCACGTATCAAATCTTGGCCATAACGTTCTAGGGCCTCCTCACGCCTGAAGAGCTCGGGCAAGAATCTCGTCTCGAAACAGTACTTTCTCAGAATTACCGCATAGTTTCACAAGAAGGCAAGGATGTCATCACGCCGAGTCACTACGGCAACTGATAAGTACTCGTAGGGGTCGTATATTTGGAGAAAAAGTCAGCTTTGTCCGTGAAGAAATCATTCAGGAGTTTAAACTTTTAATAGCGATTTGGAAACGCTGGTTGATAGAATGTCACATGCCACCGTCGAAACGGACCCAGAGCAAGTCACCAAACCCACCCACCCAATGAGTACGAACAAGATGGATTCTAAGGAAGAACCAGATCTTCGGTCTATACAAAAGATTGCCACTGACATTGTATCTCTCGCACTGGAGGAGATGAAGCGGGATACCGGGCTAAGAGAGATCAGTGCTATTTTGCATAACACGGCGGGATCCGAGGGTGCCTCGGCGTACGTGTCTCAGGTGTATATGAAACCGATAATTGCCATTGCTAACGCATGGTTCTCTAGTCAAAGTACGAAAGAGCCCTCGCCATTGGTGCTATCCGGACATACAGGAATGGTCACGTTCGTGGCATTTCTGCCTGGAGGTGATCGTATCCTCAGTGCATCCGACGATGGGACCTTTCGATCGTGGAACGTTCCTTTTGGTGATTACAAGACCCTCAAGAAGGAACCAGTGTCAGCAGTGGCTATCTCATCTGACGGGTTACTGTGTGCAACCGGAGGGAAGGACGGAAAGGTCAGAGTGTGGGACGTGTCTACGTCTCAGGAGATCTCTCAGTCAGCAGGGAATCCATCCAGCGCTATGAGGTCCCTGTCGTTTTCCCCCGACTCAAGCCGAGTTGCAAGTGGGGCGCAAGATGGATCGGTGTCAGTTTGGCACGCTGCGACAGGCGAACGAGCGAGCGGACCGTTCAAGGAACACGTAAACTATGTATGTGGGATCTGCTACTCCCCGGATGGAAGAGGAATCGCAAGTTGTGACAAAAAGATGGTTCAGGTTTGGGAGGAAGGCAATGGAGCCACTTGGCCTGCAATTATCGAGGAAGCATGGTGCCTGGCGTGGTTACCCAAAGTAGAAGGACTCCTCATTGGGTGCAAAGACGGCTCCATCAAGTACTTCACTCCCAGAGCTAGCCCCCTCCGCGCATGGGTTTGCCCCGGTGGCACCATCCACTCTATCGTATTTTCGCACAGCGGCAAATTCTTTGTCACTGCTTCGGGAGACGGTACTGTCCGGCTCTGGAACGCAGCTTCACCCTACCAAGTTGAAGCGACCCTTCAACACCATCCCCCCGTCCACACCGTAGCTATTTCACCGGACGACCGTCGGCTTTCCAGTGGTACATCGGACTCATGTGTCCGTTTATGGGACCTGAAGAAGATCGCGCCATCGCTTTTTGAAAACAACCCTCTCGAAAGTAATCGAGTGGTATGCTCCCCTCTGTCTTCATGCACATGCTGGCTAATTTCCCTGGCTTGAACCCCACCCAGCTGACGCGCGTCTCTGCGTCTCCGCCCTCGCGCGGGCGAAAAATGACCGCTTCACCGTCTACACGCGGGATCTCGGCCCCTTCGTCACCAGCGTTTCAGGGGTTCCCCGTATGTTGCCTTTCGAGTTTTCGATGTTTTGCTCTTATTCTGTCAGTTCGTTCAGCCGTCACCCACGGACGCAGCCAAGCATGGAAAGCTGCCTTTGCCAAAGGCGAGTAAGCACTTAGGTGCATTGTCACTCTAGTCAATTCTCTACTGATAAAATATGCTTTTGGAACAGCCACGCACTGTAAGTTGCCGCTCAGCCAGAGACGAATCTTCATATCCGTCATGTTAATGGATATGCACTTATATTTGCTTTGGTATAGGCTTCTGCTTCAGCCAGAGGCGATCTCACGAGTGCACCTCCAAAGAAGCCCGTAAAGGGTGTAAGTTACGTTCCATTCGTTAAACGTGTGTAGGCCTTATTGATTGGTTGATAGCACACGCAAGTATCAAAAGAAGGCGGAAAAACCACGACCGATGAAGGAAAAACAAGAACGGTATGGGACATCTATGGCATGTGAGGCGTTGCTGTTAAAGTTGCGTTGTTCGTGGCTCACCACGTGTGGTAGCCCACCCGATTTGCCAACTGAGCTAACGGAGCTTGTTGGACAATATGAACGCCAGCTAGTCCCGTCTGACAGTATTGGATACTTTTACCGAGCCATACTCAAACATGGACCCATCGAGAGCAATAAACCAAAGTCAGTGCGGGTTCCTCCGATCCAAACGAATTCTCCCCAGATAAAAGTTGGAGTTAAAGTTATTACAACCCCGTCGGCCCAGGTTGATCTAGATTCTATCAGAGAGGTCTAGTTTATGAGCGTTATCATCTACCTTAGACATCTGACCAACATCACTTAGGAATTTCGTAAAGAAATCGGCAATTTGGTGAAGCTCAATCACAATAACGTTTTGCCGCTTCTAGGCTTCACTGGACATAGTTTCTCTCTTAATTTTGTCTTTCCATGGGTGGATAATAATTATATCACCCTAACGTCTTACCTCAAGCACTACGACAATATCATGACACGGCTTGTCTTGGTAAGTGTTCACCTCACGTGGTGCCTAGCATTACTGGATGGTATCACAGGTCAACGATGTTGCTACGGGACTGCAATACTGTAATGCCCGAGCTATAAGCATAATAGTTTAATCATTAACGCATCACGCAGTGCATTCTCAATCTGTCGTACATGGATGTCTCTCCGGGGTATGCATTGTCTTAACCACTTTTCAACCACTCACTTTCGAACCTTCCAGTCAAGGGTCCTTATTCGCCGCAATGGAAGGGCATGTATCGCCGATTCCGGCCTTGTGACCTTTGCAGCCAGGCTTAAGGGTCTACAAGTCGCTGAGGTGTATGCAGCAAATATAGAGCTCCGCTGGATAGCGCCCGAGTTGCTCCCACAAAAGGGGGGGAACACGTCCGTACCCTGCCCAACGCCCCAAAGTGATGTATACTCGTTTGGTGGGATTATGCTGCAGGTTCGTGCAGCTCCGGCCTTCAGGTCAATTGTTACTGATTCTTGCCACTGTGTCCGTTTGGCCTGACAGGTTCTTACTGGGAAGGAATCATACGACCACTCCTCGGCTACTCTGGTTACTGCCAACCAACAGGCGTTTTTGCTGCAGTGCTGGGCTGATGTGGGAAGCGAACCACCTCGACCCTCCGCCACCGATATCGTGGACTTTGTGAAGGAACAGCTGATAGAGGCCGTAGTGTCGATTCAGGTGTCGAGGGCGAGCAACGTGGTAATACTTCCAGATCTCTCACACCGTGGGGAGACTCAGGCTGACCGCGATGTGGTTTAGAATGCAACCGCATCGGTACGCACCAGCGACGTGCAGAGGGAATACATCTGTGGCTGGATCGGTGCTGGTGACGGGAAGCCATGCAACATGTCAATCCTTGACGACGAGTTTGCTGAACATTTGTCCGAGATTCACAGAGTCCATGTGACTCGAACGCTCCCCTGCAAGTGGAGTGGCTGCGGTGAGGTGCTGCACAGAGCTTCCCTCGTGAAACACATTAAAGAGAAACATATCTAATAAGGCATTGTACTCTAGCTCCGTTTGTCATGTACGATAGTGTGGCACTTGAGGATGGGTATATATTACGTATTCCGTGGACGTACTCGCAAAGTTGTTTCATCATGTGTCTTCGACGCGCACGTCTGGTCGAACACGACGGCAAGCTCGCTTAACGCGATGGGCGAAGGCTTCGAGGTGATCATCAAGTACCGCGGTGCGAAATACAACCGTGTCGCCACCCCAGAAACGCCCTCCTCCGAATTCGCCATCCTGAAAAAGGACCTCGCCCACCTTCGCGTGCATTCACCGTCTCAGAAGAACGTCCGGCGTGTGGGCGGGTCGTTCATCCTCCACTGGCCCACGGCGGGGATGAGTTCAAAGGTAGAGGGACTAGCCGTGCGTTGGCGGTTACTCGTGCTTGATTACGTGGCGTCGTGCTGACCTGGGTCGTGATGTATGGATATTCTAGGATTCGCTGCTCACGCGGTGGTCCAAAATGTGCAGCGATGATCCAGAAGCACAAAAGCTCCGGAAGTTTCTCTCCATGTACGTATTCCGCTTATCGACTTGGATCTCAAATGTTGACGGAGTTGCTCGTCACCCGCTCTACGTTCCATCCGTATTCGCTTGTCTGCGTCCGCCATCATGTAGAGAGTCCATCTCGATGACACGAGAGCAAGTCGATCGTTCTGAATTGATGACGGCCTGCTTGCTGACCTAGATACGTATTCGCAGCGGTGTATTAATTCGTTCTACCGCGGGTTCCGGGCAGACTTCGCAGGACGGTCCGCCAGGGTCGCTCGTGAAGAGGGTGGGCAATCACCTGCCAGAGGCGGCACAGCAACCTTCCCCCGTGCCCACCGCACCCAGAGTACATCCATCTCTTCCTCCAAAACCTACACCCATCGCCGTACGTCCCCACGCGTATTCTTGTTGGCGTTTCTCACTCGGTCTGATCGTATGATAGCCCAGGTCAGACAGGCTACCACACCTCAAGAGACGAATGAGCAGCGTCGAAGGTGCACCAAGCCCAACACGGCAGAAGCTAGACACGCCAGACGCGCCACCCACGGCTTCATCACGGGCAACCAACACTCAGCCTCAGCAAACCCCCACCCCCACCTCGCCCAGGGCCGACCGACAACGCGCATCGCCTGGGGACGCGCCGAAAGCGTCCCCGCAGCCCGCCCTGGGTGAAGCCACGCCTACGACACATGCACACCCACGTGCGCCTAGTTTGCCGATTCCCCTTGAACCACAGTCGATACCCCCTCCGCCGCGGCGCGAGTCAGTCGAGATGACTACCACGCCCATCTCTAGTCATTCCCCTCTAGTCTCGGGGTCGGGTCCAAGCGCGGGCCCTCGACCCCCTGTGCCCCGTCCCGCGCGATCCACCCCCATCCTTGCGCCGCCTTCGCCGCGCCCGAGCTCATCCTCGTCGAACGGCGGGGATGCCTCGCGCCGGCGAGACGACGTGAGCCAGCTCACACGCGAGCTATGGGACACGCGCCGGCAGTTGACGGCGTTGCAGGCGCGCGAGCAGGTCATCCTGGACGGCCTCGGACGGCTCGGTGCGCGGCCGGACAGTACTGGCAGGGCCGCCGGGAGCGCCGGGTCGAACCGGAACGATGTCTTGCAAGATGGTGCGTGCTCGAGCTGCGATTCTTGTGTTGATATCTCTGACGTTGTGCGACGTTGGCAGAGCTGTCGCGGTTGGAGGCCGAGTTGAAGGCGGAGAGGGCGCGGAGGGTGCGTGCCGAACGTGCGTTGAGCGACGTGGAGAGGGAGTGTCGAGCGCCGTTTGTCGTCCCGGCGTTGTTCCAAGCGTTCATGAGTATATCCGAGCTCTCCAACTGAGCCAGGCTTGGTACGTTGGCAGGAACCAATATAACCCCACAGGAACATTTCGTTTTGTATATCAATATGTATTCGCCAACACGAAAAGATTGATTAGGCGATAAAAGACAGTGATTATAAGTGCAGTACGATCCGATACAAAAGCGTGATACTACTCGATCGACTTAAAAAGTAGCAGTGTGACATCACCAACACTCGAAAGATCAGAATGAATACACAGTGGGTTAACGCCCAGAAAAGAAACAACAAATGAATAGTTAGGTGTGACCGCATGGCGAAAAAGGGAATAAAGTGACAATACTATGCAAGCAGATTTGAATGCGTACAGGATGACTAGATTCTCTGTCGCTTGGAAAGCCTGCCTATATCTATGTCGTTGGCTGTCCGCTCGATGTGGTCGAACACGGAACCAAGTGCGTGTGCGAGGTCTGGGGGTACGGGACCGCTCGCGGCGGCCATCATGTCTTCGAACTTGCGTTTCAGACCGTCGAGTTGTTCCGGTGAGAAATAGACAACGGGATGCTGGGTATACGTGAGGGGGCGTCGCGCCGAGGGTATCACCATACTCACAGGGCTGTGTTTCGGTTGGGGTGCAACGTCCTGCTCCACAAGCACGGCCTCTACCGTCGGGTGCTCCTCGTCCTCTGGCGCCGTTGGGTGTGGCGGTGGCGGCTGCATGGCAGGATGTACCGGTGGCGGCCCAGGCGGAGGTGGGATCGGATGGGTCCCAGGTGGGCCAGGGTCTACCATCAAATGCGGTGGCGGCTGCATGTTTGCAAACACGGGCGGCGGCGGCGG